>JAPXFY010002876.1:0-10000 GCA_030674185.1 Monoplex corrugatus
TGGCTCTCTTTTTCTCTCTCTCTCTTTCTCTTTCTGTCTGGCTGGCTATCTCTCTCTTTTTCTCTCTGTCTCTCTCTGTGTGTCTCTGGCTGGCTCTCTCTCTCTCTCTCTGGCTGGCTCTTTTTCTCTGTCTATCTCTCTTTCTGTCTGGCTGGCTCTCTCTGTCTCTCTCTGTCTCTTTCTCTCTCTCTCTTTCTCTCTCTTTCTCTCTGTTTCTGTCCTCTCTTCTCTTATCCCCCCCCCCCCCTTCGCTAACTCTCTCTCTTTCTCGTCTCCTGTCTCTTCTATTCTCTCTTCTTTTCTCTTCTGTCTATGCTCTCTCTCTCTCTCTCTCTCTCTCTCTCTCTCTCTCTCTCTCTCTCTCTTCTCTCTCTCTCTCTCTCTCTCTCTCAGGCCTCGTTACTCCGTGTGACTCACACACTCACTCAATTTGACAAACACAACGGACAGATTAAAGATTAAACAGGTTTATCAGACTGCATTCAAAGAACACAGGGTGAGAGGTTTAAACCCCAGTCATGGCGGAGACCACCCAGGGCCCCACTTGTCTATTATTTAATCCTGTGTAAGATTATCAAGAGTTGGACGGCAGGTGACATGAATTGATCACTTTTTCATTCAGTGGCTGTAGAGAGGGGTGTTTGTCTGTTGTACGTTTTATTGCTGTCATTTATTATCGTCAGTCTGACAGACAAACAGACAGAGAGAGACGGACAGACAGACACACACTCAGACAGAGAGAGAGAGAGGGACAGAGTGACAGACAGAGAGGGGGACAGACAGAGAGAGGGAGGGACAGTGACAGACAGAGAGGGGACAGACAGAGAGAGAGAGGGACAGAGTGACAGACAGACAGAGAGAGGGACAGAGTGACAGAGAGAGGGACAGACAGAGAGAGGGACAGAGATAGGGGGGGGGGGGGACAGAGAAACAGAAAGGGGTAGGAGGGATACACAGATGGAGAGAAACAGAGAGATACAGACAGGGATCTTGAAATAAGGAAGGGTTGAAGCAGAACGGACCTATGAAACAGTAAGCTGACATCACCAGAATGATGGAAACATTAAAATGGGCAGCCAACAGGCCAGTGGACCTATGAAACAGTAAGCTAACACCACCAGAATGATGGAAACATTAAAATGGGCAGCCAACAGGCCAGTGGACCTATGAAACAGTAAACTAACACCACCAGAATGATGGAAACATTAATTAAGATGGGCAGCCAACAGGCCAGTGGACCTATGAAACAGTAAGCTAACACCACCAGAATGATGGAAACATTAAGATGGGCAGCCAACATTAACAGGCCAGTGGACCTATGAAACAGTAAGCTGACACCAGCAGAATGACGGAAACATTGAAATGGACAGCCAATAGGCCAGCGGGCCTATGAAACAGTAAGCTGACACCAGCAGAATGACGGAAACATTAAAATGGGCAGCCAACAGGCCCATGGAAACATTAAAATGGGCAGCCAGCAGGCCAGTGGGCCTATGAAACAGTAAGCTGATACCACCAGAATGATGGAAACATTAAAATGGGCAGCCAGCAGGCCAGTGGATCTATGAAACAGTAAGCTGACACCACCAGAATGATGGAAACAGTAAGATTGGCAGCCAACCGACACACACACACACACACACACACACACACACACACACACACACACACACACACACACACACACACACACACACTTACACTTTTTTGATAGTCCACTTAAGTGTTTGTGTGTGCGCGTGAATCAGACAGGGTGAGGAACGACAGGCCATACAGATAATTATGAGAATCATTCCACATTTATAACAAAGAGTTAAATGAGTGTGAACAAGTACAGAGAAGATAAAGGCCTGCACTATCAATGGATTTGATTCACTACCATAATCTGACAAGTCATTAAATAACAAGAGGTAACAAAAATGTGTAACTCGTCACACAGAACAAGAAAACTTTCACAACTTCAAGGACCGTAACAGAATCAGAATGAGTTGAACCTAACCCTTTGACTCTGCACCCTATCCACCAACAGCAAAAACATAACCCTTTGAGTCCCTCACCCTTTCCACCAACTTCCTGCAGGATGCTGGTGGGTAGGGTGAGGGAGTCAGAGGATTACGTTTTGGGTTTTTTATCATGAAAGACAATGCATTATGCTGATGGACACTGTTCAGGAGTCAAAGGGTTAATAATAAACATTGTAAACACAGTATGACTCGTACATTTGTGTTTGTGTGTATGCGTGTGTGTGTGTGTGTTTGAGAGAGAAATGAGGAGACGGACTCTCTCTCTCTCTCTCTCTCTCTCTCTCTCTCTCTCTCTCTCTCTCTCTCTCTCTCTCTCTCTCACACACACACACACACACACACACACACACACACACACACACACACACACATATATATAATATACGCGCTCGCGCACACACACATACATATATCTGTAGGCCTATATAATATACGCGCTCGCACACACACACACAGGCACGCATATATGTACATGTATTATATACGCACTCATACACATATATGTATATCATAAACACGCTTGAACAAACACACACACACACACACACATATATATATATAATATAGGCACTCGCACAAATACACACACACACACACACATATATATATATATATATATATAATATAGGCACTCGCACGAATACACACACACACACATATATACAATATGCGCGCGCGCACACACACACACACACACACACACACATCTATATACACGCGCTCGCACAAACACACACACACACACATATATAAACTAGTCACAACAAGTTAAGCACAGTTTACATGTACCCGCATATTTTCAACAAATATCAAAGCCATGACTTTCCAATTGGGAACAGATTTATTTCATAATCTTGTTCAAACGTACATTGAATTTCATTGTGATCGCACAAACGGTTTGGGATATACAGACAATTAAACAGAGGAGGGGTCGAAATCAAAGTTTGGCAAATCTGTCCAGTTCACCAAATCATTTCAATAATGGGTGTGACCACCCCGATTGGCGAGACATTCCATGCAGCGTCTCCTCATCGAGTAGACCAGTGTTCTGATGACCCTCTGTGGGATTCCCTGCCATTCCAGTTGCAGCATTCGGAAGAGATCCTGACGGTCCCTGGGAGGTGGATGGTTCTCCTTTACACGTCTCCCCAACTCATCCCAAAGATGCTCGATGGGATTGAGGTCGGGACTACACGCCGGGAAGATCATCCTGTTGATACCGGCCTGCACAAGGAATTCTAAGGCCACCCGGGCTCTATGTGGCCGAGCATTGTCGTCTTGGAAGACTGCCATGGGTCCGATTCGTTGCATGGTCGGAACAACGAAAGGCGCCAGTATTTCATCCCGATAGCGGAGGCCTGTGAGGTTTCCGTCAATGTGGTAGAGTGGTGTCTTGTGGTGGAGGCTGATGGCACCCCATACCATAACAGATCCTCCCCTGAAGGCCCGGGTCTCACGAACAGCTGCATCAATGTAACGTTCACCAACACGCCTCCAAACTCTAGTTCGGCCATCATTGTGTTCAAGACAAAACCGCGACTCATCCGAAAAGAGGACCTGAGACCACTGTTGTTGGTTCCATCTCGCATGACGTTGGCAGAAAGCTCGGCGAGCCAGCTTATGGGCTGCTAGCAGTCGTGGTCGCACAGCTGGACGACGTGATCTGAGGCCAAAGTGGTGAAGACGGTTTCGTATGGCTTGACGGCTGAGGATGGTGTTAGTTGCCCTACGAAGCTGCCGTTGGATGCTGGTTGAGGTGGCATCCCGCTGCAGTAGGACCTGCCTCTCGATGAACCGATCTTCTCTTGGAGTCGTCTGCCTAGGCCGACCTGACCGTGGCCTCTCTTCAACGCTGTTGGTCGCCCTAAAACGCTGGTTCAGTCTAACAATAACTGAATGATGCACATCAAGTCGTCGCGCCACTTCAGCCTTGGCAATGCCATCTTGCATCCACGCAATCGCCCTGGTTTTGTCAAAGGTGCTAAGTTTTCTTCTTGGTGGCATGGTGAGAAACGGGCTGACAGTAACCAAGCCCGCGCTTATAAAGCATAAGGAAGGGGCATAAAACTCACTCGAAAGACTGCTCTTGCACGGGTATAACGAATTTTTCATTTTACACATCTTGTGTCGCCAGCAAGCTCACTGCAAAACAGGCACATTTACCGCAACTTTGCACTTTTTATCCCGCGCGGCAACGAGGTCACCAAGACCCCCATGCGCACTACAAGTTGCCACAGGCTCGCCCAAACACTGCTGTTTGAGATTCCATCACTGGTTGCCGCATAACAAAAAGAAAATAATGTTTTCTGAAGGAATGGATCAGCCCCCTGTGTCCAAGGACCTGTGCTTAACTTGTTGTGACTAGTATATATATATACAACAAACGCGCTTGCACAAACACATACATATACTCCTAATCATAATTTAAGGGCCACTTCTTCCTTCCTCTCTAATTTTAAGTTGAAATAATTGACAATGTTTAGAATTGATTCTATGTTTTATTTCATCATTTCCACACCTGTTTTGGAAAAAGAAATTAGCACAATGACCCATTAGTGAACAGCACATGCATTTAAAGGAACATCCCCCCCTTTTCAAAAAACAGAAAGTGTCAGATTTGGCCAATATGTTTTCAATATTGCGTGTGTCCGCCCCGAGCCTGGATGCATGCTTCACAGCGCCGATGCATCGACCCCACAAGGGTACGGAGTGTGTCCTGAGGGATGGCCGCCCACTCGATCTGCAGGATGTCGACCAGCCTGGCCAGGGTGCCCGGTGGGGGGTGGTTGTCCCTGATGCGCCTCCCGAGCACATCCCAGAGGTGTTCAATTGGGTTCAGGTCAGGTGAGCACGCTGGCCAGGCCATACGGACGACTTCATGCTGCTCCAGGAAGTCGGTCACAAGGCGTGCTCGATGCGCAGGTGCATTGTCGTCCTGGAAGATGGCGCCTTGACCAAGGTCCACAAGCGCAGGCAGTGCCACGGCCGCCAGAACCTCGTCCCGGTACCGGACCCTGTTCAGGATGCCGTCAATGGGGAGCAGGGGGTCCGGGTACCACGGCTCATGCCACCCCACACCATCACCGACCCGCCGCCGTACCGGTTATGCTCTTGGACAGTGGCGTCAGCGAACCTCTCCCCTTGACGTCGCCACACCCGAGCCCGGCCATCGTTAAAGGTCAGGGTGAAACTGGACTCATCCGAAAACAAGACCCGGGCCCACTGTTGCCTTGTCCAGGTCACGTGCTCCCTGGCCCAGGTCATGCGGCGCACTCTGTTGACCGGTGACAGCACGGGTCGGACGGCCGGTCTCCGTGACCTCAAGTTTGCCTCATGTAGCCGTCTTCTCACCGTGCTGCAGCTGATGTTAGCACCTGTTGCGTCCCTCAGCTGACCCCTCAAGGTCACCGCAGTGGATGCCCTTTCCCTCAGGACGGAGAGGGCAAGGTAGCGGTCTTGCTGTCTTGTCGTTACTCTTGGTCGACCCGTGTGACGCCTTTCCTGGACTGCTCCAGTCTCATTGAAGCGCTCCAGCAGTCTCTGGATTGTGGAATGCGACACTTCAAGTCATCTAGCAACTTCCCGCTGCGCTAGGCCTTCATCAAGCAGAGCGAGGGCTCTCGCCCGCTGCTCATCCGTCATCCGTCGTCTTGCAAGCATGGTTAAAACGAACCAAGAACGGGTCCTTTTTATCCTCGTCTGCAGGCAACTTTGGCTGGAGTAGTGTTCAAAAAGGGCTTGCCTTGCACGTGCAAAGCGAATTTTGTCGCTACCTTGCCTGCGTCGTCAGAGAGACCCTGCTGAAGATTCGACAATTTCGTGTGGAAATTGTCTTCCTTGGGCCGCCCATTGCAAATCGGCAAATCCCCAAACACGTGCCAAAAGGAAACTGCAATGTTGTCTGAGCTCTTATCCATTCAGTTACGGCAACGAATTGGAGAAAAGAGTAAGAGAAAATAGGTTATTTCTCCTTTCAAAAATTGACTCAAAAACGTTCCTGGCCCTTCAATAATGACGTGTAGTATATATATATATATATAATATCGAGGGGTCCCAGCCAGAAGGTACTAAATGACTATTTTTCACATTTTTACTTTTTTGTTTTAATGGACTCAAAAACATGTTACCTTTGCTGTAATAGTGGTATTTTTGTGATACAACAATAAATTGATGATTTATTGATCAGAACTTAAAGCAGCCATGTAAAAAAGTGAGCAAGTGTTTACCTCCAGAGGATACTACGGACTGATAGTACTTTCCGGCACTGACCAAAGTTGACATGCACCGATGTCTGGTCCCGGCCAGAAAGTACTATGCAGCGCTAGTATTGAGTGCAGCTGCCAAAGCAGGGGTTAAGTGGCTGCCGGATTGTGTTTAACAGCCCGGTGGTACTTTTAGGCAGGACACCTGAGCTGTGTCGTACCACTGTGAGGGATGTTTAAAACAGTCTATCTGATAACCCTGACAGTGGGGGTCTGGAAAGGTACCGTTAGATGCCAGTTTATCTGGCTGACAAATATCCTGTCTCTGGGACAGTATGTTTAATTATCAACAAAGCATTCCAGAGCTTGTGGCACCCTGAGAAAACTTTCAGGATGACACTTTCTCTTCAACCTTCGTGAGATTCAGACCTGAGATTCAGACCGTCAGAAGTTTGGACTGCATCAACTGTACTCCAGAAACGGTAAGTTTTTCCCTCATTCATTTACACTTTAATACCATTAAAAATAGTATGTATATAATTCAATTTCCTAGATAGAGATAATAAAGTAATCTCAAAGTGTGCAGTCATTCTCAAAGTGTTCTCTGTTTCTGTCTTTTCCCTGTGTGTGTGTGTGTGTGTGTGGGTGTGTGTGTGTGGGTGTGCGTGCGTGCGTGCGTGCGGTGTATCGCATTGGGTTATATTGTGCTATTGTGTGTTGTGCTGTAGTGTGTGTTTTGGGGAGGAGGTTGTGCACAAAATGAGGAAGATTGCAGAAGCATTAGTCTTCTAACTAAGGCACTAACTAACTTAATAAAGTGTGCAGTTATTTTTAAACTAACTGAGGTTGTTTGAATTCTTTTACAGAAGTTTGGCAACCGTCAAGTGACACCACTGATGATGTACCCTTAGCAGCCTTCATGAAGAGGAGACGTCGCAGGAAAACAGCAGAAAGAAACCTAGAAAGAGCAGAAACTGCAAGTCTGAGGGAGGAAAGCAACTTTGCAAAGGAGAAGAGGTCTTATATTAGTCGTCTAAACAATCTGCTGTTAGCAAATGGTTTCCAGCGAGTTGAGGTGCCACCTGACGGATACTGCTTTTTTGAGTCATGTTCAAAACACTTTGACTCAATGACTTCGTCCGACTTACGTAGGTGTCTGTGCGACGACCTTGAAGATGATTTCTCCACCTTTATCGGCTTTCTGGCAACTGATGACACAACCGACGACAATGAGAGATACCTAAGGTATTTTCATAACGTAACTCAACTCAGATGTCCCGGCATCTGGAGCAACTACGCAGCTGATCTTCTTCCTCTTGCACTTGCCAGCTGGACAAAGAGGACTGTGAAAATCTTTTCCAGTGATGTTGACAGACCGGTGCTTGAAATATCTCCTCTTGGAAAGTTTGTGGAGCCCAACAACAGCACTGTTATCTCACTGTCATTGCTTGCCCTAAAGGACGCTCCTCATTATGACGTCTGCATACCCATAGACAGAAGACCAGCATCCCCAATAGCACCAAGTCAGGCTGACGATGAAGGTGGTCAGGCCCCAGAACAATCTCAAAAATTCCCCACAGGAGTTGAATGCCTCTGCGTCTCTTGACGCAACTGAATCTGATGGCGGTCATGTGCCCGTTGACATCACTGAAGGGGGTGCAGACTGTAGGACGCCCATAGAAGTGCTGAGGACAACGAGCAGTATGATGCATCGCAATGCAAAACCCCTGAACCTTGTGAAACAACCCCTTCTTCACCCACACCCAGCACTTCTAAATCAACAGATCGAATTCAGACACCAAGAAAGGAAGGATCTTTTCGTACACCCCCTAAAACGAAACTGACAAGAAAAAGGGAACCCAGACCAGAAACATGGAAAAAGAACATCAGAAAAACTCTTCGATTACGTGGTGAGGAATACGTTTCAGAACAAGGGAAACTGGTACCAAAGAAAGTCCTGAAACGCGCAGATTGTTCTCAAGGCAAGCACAAATGCAGCAGAATAACCGAGGAGCAACGTCAGGACATATTCCATTCATTCTATTCTTTGAACTCATATGACAGCGAGAAAAACTTCGTGTGCTCAAACGTCCAAGAGAAAAAGACAAAACCATATCTCAACGAGAACGACATGTCATGTGAAAAACGTCGAAATGTCAGTGCTTTTCAAGACCAACATGAATGATGAAAGTATGAGAGTCTTGAGGCTTGTGGGATCTTCCAGAAGGGGACGACAAGAGCTGCCCAAAGTCCTACATCAATTGTATCACGATAAACTGCCAGTGTCTGAGGCCAAGAAAAGGGACCTGCTGTCACTGTGCACAACTGGTGTCATCCCGAAGACCTATCACAGTTTCTATCGGGATCTTCCAGCATCTTCATCTGCAGACGACAAATTGCCAGAGCCTGACATCAAGGACTCAAAGAGTGACACAGACTAAAGTCTGGACCGGTCTCCGTCAGTGCCTGTGAAGGCTGTAATGACCAGTGACGCTACGACTTTTCTATCACTATATCAGTGAATTTCGGTGACAGCCATTAGAACTGAAAAAGTACAAACTGTGTGACCTGGCTGATTTTAACATGGATGATCGTGTTTAACTGTGTGTATTGAAGATTTGAACTGAATGTGACTGGGAACAACATGCAAACTGACAACACTGACACAGATTTCACTGAGTAGGATTTTGTGTGACATTTACATGTATCACTTGTCATGGTTTTAGTTGTCAGTTAAGTGACACTGAAGACAGTAAAGTGTACCGCTAAATGAACAGCGAGGAAAGTCAGTAAAAGTGAACAGTGCACGGGAAAAAGTGACACATATACAGTGGAAATTTGAAGCTGTAATGTGATTATAAAAAAGGACCAACACAAAGGCTGAGTGACAGTGGACAGTATGATATTGATATGGATTTAACACTTGCTACTGCTGTTCAGTGAGTAATTTACAATGTTTGGCATGCCTTAGTGAATGACAATACGTCAGCATGTAACAGAGAGAGAGAGAGAGAGAGAGAGAAAGAGAGAGAGAGAGAGAGAGAGAGAGAGAGAGAGAGAGAGAGAGCATTGCGTTGAGTATTTGTAATGATAATGTCAGAAAAGTAAATTTTGCAGTTTCTTTCAGTTTCGCCTTAGTGTTGTTAAACATAACAGCTTATAGCTCCATTAGTCCAATGGCTGATTTGTGTAATATTTCCTGCCAGGATGTACTGCTTGATCTCTAGAACCTTTGCACTCTGTTACATTCCTAAGAGTGCTGCCAACCAGAAAGTACTATGTAGCAGTGACATAAACAGACACCAGCTGCACTCAGGTTTCCCCTTCCCCCGTCCTCGGACCACACAGTACCAACAGCAGTTAGCATTTCACAGCAGCAGTTTTGTTATCTCCCAGCCCCTCCCTCTGTCCGCCAGCGAGTACTGCCCACAGCTAACCTAAATCAGCATCGCGCTGGCGCTGCAGATATCAGTTACCGATGCCTGCTTACTGGTTCTATTTATCAATAGTCCTTTCCGACACTTGGCTGAGGCGAGAAAAGAAGGCTTGTGCATGAGTGCCAGAGAGTACTAGCCAACACCAACATATTATAATTTATTTTTATAGATAAATAGCTGCCGCTCTGAACTCAACTTTTTGTTTCTTTAAAGAGATGTATAAATTGTGACAAAAATGCCAGCATACCAGTCTCCTCCCGTATAATTAAGTATTTCATTTGTAGATAGCTAACTTTCAAACGCCATTTTCTCAAAAGTGACCTCTGAAGCGGTAGAA
>JAPXFY010002876.1:17500-20000 GCA_030674185.1 Monoplex corrugatus
TCAGTTACGGCAACGAATTGGAGAAAAGAGTAAGAGAAAATAGGTTATTTCTCCTTTCAAAAATTGACTCAAAAACGTTCCTGGCCCTTCAATAATGACGTGTAGTATATATATATATATATATAGTATACGTGCTCGCACAAACACAGACACACACACACACACACACACACACACACACACACACACACACACATATATATATATATATATAATATATGTATGTATATATATATATAATATATGTATGTATGTATGTATATTTGTTGTTCGTCCGTCGTGATCGACGATGACCAAGGATCATCACGATTCATGTGTCCGGCTGTGACTGATCAGGCCGATTCGTGCGCGGAAGGCTCGGCCGCAGATGAGACACATGTGTTCTGCTGGATTGTGGACTTGGGAGTTGGCTCGGGATTTACGCAGCTCTCGTTTGTTTTGTGCTCCACTGATCCTGCTTTGTTCGTAGGAGGCGGCACCTTCGCCAACGCAGTTTCTCCATGATGAGCGGTCTTGTGTAAGGGCCTCCCATGTCTTGGTGTCGATACCGAAGTTTTTCAGGGACGCTTTAAGTGTGTCCTTGAAGCGCAGCTTTGGCCTTCCTCCCAAGCGTATGCCGTGTGCTAGCTCACCATAGAGCAGTCTCTTCGGGAGACGCGTGTCTTGCATACACAATGTGTCCGGCCCATCTGAGCTGGGCTTTTCTGAGCAGGTTGTGAATGCTAGTCATTCCGGCCTGATCGAGGACATCTGTGTCAGGTATTCTATCCTTCCAGGTGATCTTCAGGAGCTGTATGAGGCAGTTGATGTGGAATCGGTTGAGTTTCTTGGCATGGCGCTCGTATACGGTCCATGTCTCACAGGCATACAGAAGGGTTGGCAGAACGGCTGCCTTGTATACCTTCAGCTTGGTGGACAGTTTGATACCTGTCCTGTCCCATACCGATACCCTGAGGCGTCCGAAAGCTGAACTTGCTTTGGCAATGCGTGTGTCTACCTCAGTGTCTATGTTCACTGATCTTGAGATCGTGCTACCGAGGTATGTAAAATTGTCCACAGCTTTCAGGGTTTCTCCCTTGACAGTGATGCTTGGTTCTGAGTACTGCTGTTGTAGTGCAGGCTGAAACATGACTTCGGTCTTCTTTGTACCGATGGTGAGTCCGAAGTTTGTGCAGGATGATGCGAATCGATCCATGCTCTGCTGCATTTTTGCTTCAGTGATGGCGTTCAGAGCGCAGTCATCGGCGAACAGGAGGTCGCGGACCCTGTCTTTTTCAACCTTGGTCTTCGCCTGAAGCCTGAGGGCATTGAGGAGCCTTCCGTCTGTCCTGTATCTGAAGCCAATGCATGTGTCATGGTCGTCATAGAATGCGTCTGAGAGCATGGCCGTAAACATCATACTGAACAGTGTTGGCGCCAGTACACAACCCTGCTTGACACTGTTCGTGACTGAGAAAGTCTCGGAGCAATCCCCGTTGTCCAACACACGTGCCTGCATGCCGTCATGAAATTGGCGTACCATGTTGATGAACTTTGATGGGCATCCGAACTTCTCCATAATTCTCCATAGTCCTTCAGGGCTGACCATGTCGAAGGCCTTTGTCAGATCAACGAATGTCGTGTACAGGTCTTGGTGTTGTTCCCGACACTTTTCTTGCAAGTTGTCGTGCTGCGAATATCATGTCGATTGTCCCGCGTGATTTTCTGAAGCCGCACTGTGTTTCTGGTAGTGGCCATTTTCCAGGTGAACGATAAGGCGGTTGAGGAGGACTCTTGCGAGGATCTTACCGGCAATGGTGAGCAGAAAGATTCCCCTGTGGTTGTCACAGGACTGCCTGTTGCCCTTCTTCTTGTAGAGATGGACAATGGTGGCGTCCTTCAGTTCCTGGGGGATGGATTCTTGTTCCCACATGCTCTTGAACAACTCTGTTAGCTTTTGGGTCATGACTGGTCCACCTGCTTTGTATATTTCTGCTGGAATGATGATGATGATGATGATGATGATGATAAAAGAAAGAGACAGGCAGAAAGAAAGAAAGAAGGAAAGAAATAAAGAAAAACAAAAACAAACAGAGAAACAAACAAACAAACAAACAAAACAAACAAACAAACAGATAAGAAAGATACAAGCAAGGAAGCGAGCTAACGAGCGAGCGTACGAATGAGCAAACGGACAGACGCATGATCGAACGAACGAACTAACGAGCAAGCAAGCAAGCAAGCCAGCGTGTAAACGTTGAAATACACGAACAGATTAACAGATGCAGACAGATAGATCTATGTTCTCATTTGGAGCGGTGTAAGCAAGGAACAGAGAGCAGCACATGGCGTGGGTTTCATCCTACACCATGACAAGGCAAAAGACCTAGTGAGTACGGAGTTCAGTTCAGAGAGACTCTTGAAGATCGGCATTAGAGAGGACAACAAGATCAACAACTACATTCAAGTGTATGCACCATGTAATGACTCCTACTCAGATGAGGATAAGGACTCCTTCTTT
>JAPXFY010002877.1:0-24486 GCA_030674185.1 Monoplex corrugatus
GTGCGTGCGTGCGGTGTGGTGTGTGTGTGTGTGTGTGTGTTTGTGTGTGTGTGTGAAATGACTATTTTGTCCGTTCGTTCCATTTAAAACAAACAAACCAAATAAACCCCACGTCTGATTCAGATAAGCCATTTTTATACTGCAGCTCTTCTGAATGAAGTGGTATTTCTTTTCATCCAAATTTTGGTATAATCAGTTTCTTCACAGCCTTTTTGCATTATGTTGTAAAACAAAACAAAACATAAAAACCACATCCTGTTATCTTCAATATTTCAAGGTTCCAATATTTAACTGCTGCATGTATATAAAAATTTAATCATTTTCATTTTTGAACCACGCCGTTTGTGTTTTCTCAACATTTACACACACACACACACACACACACACACACACACACAGTGGTCTCTTTGAAATAATACCCACAACTAAAGATAGATTTAAGCGAGCCAGCAAGCGAGCAAAAGACAAGAGGGGATGGGAAAGAGTGAAAAGGATAACCACAAATTACGAGTGTGCGCACGTTTTATGAGTATCACTGTGATATACATACGATGTTATTATCAGTGATCCATCGTTTTACGTAGAGCATAGAAATAATGTTCAATTATCATTCAAGGAAGAGAGTTTTTGTGAATTTCGGGCAAGTGGAACTACATGACTAGAACCTTAGTAAACGGAAGTAGCTAGAGTTACCTCTCTTCGCTGAACTTGAGCAGAACGTCAGAGGGCAGCATTCGTAACGTCACTGGTTTGGTGGCTCTCCTGAGACAAACGCAGAAATGGCAAACACCGCGACTGCTCGTATCAACCCAAAGAAACAAACGCTTGAAGATGCTTATTCACCTCCTGCAAACTTTCTGGAGATTGACATTGTCGATCCCCAGACACACGGAGTGGCAAAAGCAAGATATACAGACTACGAAGTGCGAATGAAGGTAGGACATGCCGAAAAGATGCTTCCATTGAAACCACCCACCCCTTTTCTCAACGGAAGTGCCTATTCGACTTTTGGTCTTTTGTTTTCGCCGTTTTTTGTTAAAGTAATGTTCAAATATTGTGAGTCATTTATGTTAGTGTACTGTTTATAGAAATTCTGGTTGTGAAATATAGATTGTGTTCTGTTCTGTACATTTGTCAACAAGTATTTTTGAATTTTCGATCTCAAGCCCTTGGAAGAGGGTGTGGTGGGGGTGTGGACATTATGACCTTTTCAGTTTTTTAGCGCACATACCGAAAGTTAAACAAATTTGTTTTAATTGTTGCGTATATTAGAAATGGCTTTGCGGCCCAGGTTTGTGCATTGATGATGATGGTTAAACCAGCCTTTTGCAGTAGGCTCTATGGCGTAAAATAGCCTACTTGTGAAGCCTAACTCTCAGACTGATGTTTGAGAAAGGAGATTGATGATTAGGCCCTAACCCTTTGACTCCCGCATTGTGTCTGCCGGCATGATCGACCATGCTAGCAAAGCAGAAACAACCCATTGATTACCTCACCCTATCCACCACTGGCACCAGTTTCCTGCTATAAGATTAGAAAACAAAAAAACAAAAAACAAAAACAAAACAAAAAACAACAAAGCAAAACAAAGAAATCTAACTAAGGGGCTGTTCAAAATACATAGTAATGCACCAGTTGACCTGTGTAACGTTTTGTCCAACATCCTAGGGGACTTTCTCAGCAGGTCTCTTAGCATAGTCCACACAGAATGGACCCTGGACTTGTAGACGGTAGAATACAAAAGGATGGTATGTCTTCCTTGCTGGAAAAGCCTGTCGCCAGTGAAGCTGGACTCAAATTTTTGTTCAAGGATGTGGAAGAACCATGTCCCTATAATTTGAACTGTCCAAATAGTGAAGTGATATAATTGTCTAATCTTAATGACAAAATTCATGCTCACAAAGACGACGTGATTATGACATGATCTGACAGAAACATGCAGGTAAATTGAGCCCTATAGCCTACATTACAGTATACAATACACTACAGTATACTTGTGCCTATGATTGACTGTGCATGGTCATGTCATTTGTAGTTGATGTGTCCTTATTGTACCCCTCCTGTCTTTGGGATCAGTTTTCTCTATTCATATGAAGTGCTTATCCAGAGGTTAAAGATTAGGACTATGACAGTATGAATTTGGCAGCGGTTAGAGTTTCTACAGTTAGGGTTAAACAACTCAAAATTAGCATCAGTGTTCTCAGGCTGAAGTTTAGAATCAAAATGACCATGGTTGTCAGCCAACATCCAATCAGGGGCATGTGTATGGGACTCTGTTTAGCTGCATATGACAATGTGAAACAATCTCTTCATTTGGTTTTCATTAGTTTGTACATAGTATGTACAAGATCTGTTATATTCAGTATCACACGTTATTAAAGTATGTGGTGAATTGGGGCCATCAGACATCACTCACTCACCACCTAGAAACAAAAATACAAGTAATTAGGATTTTAGGGTTGTAGGATTTTATAAATTTTGTCATTTACCCAATTGTCATCAATACAGTGGACTCTGGAGTCCGCCAATTCTAGGGAGATGGATATTATTATATTCATTAGAGCAGTAGTTCATAGTCGCTACAATTAAGAAAAAATCTGTGACATTGCTGATGTTTTTGTTGCCTTGCTGGTGGAGTTCAGATGTTATTTATAACAGGTTCTTTTTCATATGTCATCATTATGACATTTAATTTATCAGTGAAAGACACACACACACAGTGAACCACACACAGACACACAGTGACACACACACACACACACACACACACACACACACACACACACACACACACACACACACACACACACACACACACACACACACACACAGTGAAATCAGTGGTGGCATACATGATACACACATGTATATCACTGCTAGTGTTAGTGGCAAAGTGGCTGACACAGTTTTCAGTGGCGCTTAAAACTAGTGCAGTATGCCGATTGCTGTGCCAGACACGCAGCATTGATCTACTATGCTGAGCAGTTGCACTGGTCTTGAGCTTTTGTTAGTCATTGGGCAAGATTCTTCATAACAAGCTTGGTCTTGGAAACAATACCTCATTCATACAAGAGTGGATTTTGTTCATTTATACTATAGTAAGTATTTAAAAAAGGGAAACGCTAGGAGAAGTGCAGGGAAAATAATAAAAGAAAATGCTATTACCGGAAATTTGTTGTAGGCAGGTTTGTTATAGGTGGACTCATTTGTGTTTTTAAATCAATGTAAGTATTCATTGATGTGCATTTCTTGATGATTTAAGTAATTGTGAAAGTTGATTATATGAAATTTGTTTGGTTGTTTTTCATGAGGAGAAGACTTGAAGTTGAAAAGAAAACTTGTGTATATTTTCTTTTGGATTGATGAATCAGGATTTTCCCCGTCTTGATGGTCACCAGGTTTAAGTTAAAGTTTCCCAATCGCAACTTTAGAATTTTTCTTCCTTCAAGTTCTACTGACAATGAGTGGTGGTCTGAGTGGTTCTGTTACTGTGTTAGTCTTTTCGATGAAATAATGAACCACAGTAGATCTACTTTGGTAGGTTTACAAATATACATACCCACACGAAAAAAAAAAAATGGAGCCTTGCTTGATATAGCAGCAAGTTTCTATGGGAAATGTCCACATTGTGGCATTTCATTTGTGAAGTCAAAAGCAGTTTTACAGAACTGCTGCTCAAAGATCTGTTGAGAAGTTCATGTCGAATAGGCATAATTATTTTTTTCAGTGCTGCATTGTCATGTGAAATAATGAATGGAATGCCCATGTTGACACTATCAATATCAGCATGCTACCGAGAATAGTATTGACTTAATGACCTAACTCTTGCTCAGTCCTGTGCAGTGTGGCAGCATTCGATAATATTCCAGCTAATCTTTAGTGCACCATAAATTGGTTAAGTTGTTTATGTTGCAGACAAACCTACCAGTATTCAAACTGCGTGATTCGAGTGTACGGAGACGTTACAGTGACTTCGAATGGTTGCGCAATGAACTTGAAAGAGACAGCAAGGTATTACTTGATGCAAAACTTCTCAGAGCTTTGTTTTCACTGACTAGACTTTGTCACATACAGACCCGTGCTTCAGAAGAGAAATTATAGTCATTTCAAATGCATGTCTGTGACTGCTTGAAATGTATTATATGATTGATAAAGTTACGTACAGCCCTTTCACTTGTGTTTGTTTTTTGCTGCTTTATCTTCAGCATCTTTTAACCTATTGACTCCCACACCCCATTCACCAACTGCAAAAACTTAACCCTTCGACTCCCTCATCCTGTCATTCAGCTTCCTGCAGGAAGCTGGTGGATTGGGTGAGGGAGTCAAAGGGTTAAGTTTTAGTTTTGTTGGCATGGTTGACAATACAGGATGCTGATGGACAGGGTGTGTGAGTCAAAGGGTTAAGTAATGTTGATCTTGTGCCACTTTGTAGTCAAAGTCCCAGTGCCAGAAAGTCCATAGACACCAGCAATATCAAGCCATTATGGGGCCAACAACCAGAGAAGACTGCACTGCTACTGGGTCATGTTCAGCTGTTAATGTTCTGAACTGACATATGCAGGACACTTCCTACTAAACCCCATACCAGTCACAATAATTGCTCAGATTTGAAGCATGCGCTTCCTGGTGGGGTGACCACTATAGCTTCTCTCCAACAATAACCCTTATGAACCTTCGACACCGACACCAGTTTCATTAACCTTTGGTATGGAAACTATGGAGAATATCCAGAACTCATTTGAGGTTAACACAAAGTCCACAGAATTAGGGACAATTTCATGAAGCTCTGATGGATTTCATGATAATGGTGATGATGATACGATGCTGTGGACTTTTTCCCCATTAGAAAAGGCCTGCAGTATGTGCATACTTTCCTTTTATATCCTGTAGTCTGCCCAAGCGACACAGAGTATGATGTTGATCAGGAAATTTTAGCAGCAATTTTAGTGACATGAAGTGGATAAGACTTAGCAGCATGGTCCCAGTATTCCAACTGTTCTTCCCACTATGTCTGTAGCTCACAGAACTTTGAGTAGAGGTCAGATGAGGCACAGAAACCCCACTGTGACTTTCATTGGACATATAGCTTCAGAACCCATAACCTCCCAACTGTTAATCTGTTTGAAGTTTGGGTTTTGTACCAGCAGGATTTTTCACACTCAAGAGAATTCCATATGTACTCCATCCAACTGGGAAATCAACATGTCTCTCCTGTGTTTTATACAGGGCAGCTGGGCAAAAGTTTTGCTCTTCACGATTTTCAACTGCGGTGGGATTTTGAGCGTGCACAGGCCAGAAGGCACATGGGCCCAACTCGTTTTTTGTCCACTTCCAGATGTCTAGACTTCAGTTCAATTTTCAGATCAAACTGAGGAGAAAAGTCAAGGCTTCAACAGGAAACAAACCCTGAAACCTTGAGTTTAGTTATTGGCAAACATCTCAACCATTCTGCGATTCTTCTGATAGGTGATTCACAGCCCCCCCACCCCCCTTTTTATGTAATGGCTTAGCGTATTTACTTTTAAACAGAGTTAACCACAGACATATTGTTCAAGTTATGTGTGTATACTTTTTTGTCTACTCTTTTCATTGCTCAGAATATAGTATTTATGTGTAAATTTATGGAGAAAAAGATGTATTAAGTTATGTGTGTATACTTTTTTGTCTACTCTTTTCATTGCTCAGAATATAGTATTTATGTGTAAATTTATGGAGAAAAAGATGTATTATCTGTGCTAGAAAAGATTTTTAGGCTGCCTATTAATTGAATTTTCTTATCTCAATTTTCTGATCTCAAATCCATGTGAAAAGATAATCACATTTTAATTGTAATTATTTGTAATAATTGTGGTTGTGCTAGTCTGATCAGTTCCATTATGCCAGCGTATATCATATGTTCTGTGTGTTCCATCAGATTGTTGTACCACCACTGCCAGGGAAGGCACTGAAACGACAGCTGCCATTCAGGGGAGATGACGGCATCTTTGAGGAGGAATTTATTGAAGAGAGGCGAAAAGGGCTTGAGCAATTTATCAACAAGTAAGTTACACAAAGCGGATGATTTGGGCTTAAGTCATATTGGAGGCCTGGTTAGAGACTGATCACTTTATAGCTTAGGTTAAAAAGCGATGTGATAAAGTTAAACCGTGCAAGGCATTTAGATGTGACAAAAGTAGATGTAAGTATCGTCATCGATTTCTTGCAAGTGAAAGAGCACTGTACAAGTATGATTTACATCAGCAATAGTAGTAATAATGATAATAATCATTATAGTAATAGTAACAGTAATAATAATAAGAAGAATAGTAATAATGATAATAATAACAATAACAATGGTTTTTTTTTTTTTGAGGTCCCATTTTTTGCAGCACCTTAATGGCTGCAGAAGCTAGCATCGTTTTTTACAGTGCAATGATGATGATGTCAATGAGAATGATAATCATGATGCTATGGAGTTCCATCTAGGATTGAGACAGCGTGACAGGGCTGTACTTTACGCTTACTATCATAATATATCCTGGCGTCAACCAGGCCTGAGAGATACTGACACCTGCGGTGCTGGTCAGAACATTTGAGCAACCCCCTCAGTGACGCATCCGTGAAGTGGATGACACTCGACTGTGTGTTCCTAGTCTTCGCGATGATCCCATAGCATGCCCGACTCCAGATAGGAGCAGGTTAGAGCCGAAAAGTCCCACGATGATTTTTGAAGGGACTGATGGGGATTCGAACCCATAACCTTCCAGTCAGTAGTCCGTTGCATTAACCACTACACCACGGCAATTAATAATAATGATAATAATAATATAATGATAATAATAATAATAATGATAATATAATAATAATAATAATAATAATGATGATGATTAGATTGTAAAAAAGATGTGTGGTCTACAGAAATGTTAAGATTTATCTTATGAGATCAAGAGCTCTCAAGGGCTATCAAAATAAGACATAAATGCAGTAGTGAACAAGTGTGCATCATGATTATCAACAGTTGGTCAAGTAGAAATAAACTAATGGTCAAAATCTTAACCCTTTGACTCCTGCACCTTGTCCACCAGCATCCTGCATTGTCAACCATGTTAGCAAAGCAAAACCTTGACAATTCGACTCCCTCACCCTATTGACCAGCAAGGGAGTCAAAGGATAAGTTTTTGTAGTTGGTGGATAGAGTGCGAGAGTCAAAGGGTTAAATGTTGTCATAGTTCTCAGTATCACTTGTAAGTTATGCAAAAGAAAAATCACACATTCACCATTATTCATGTTGTATCTGACAGTATAAATATATAATTTATGTAGTTGTGTTCGGTCCGAAGAAAATAACACAATGCAACCTTTGTCCATGTTATTTTAAATTTTGACTAATTTAAGGAGCTTTTGACTCTGCAGAAAAAAAAAGGCATCATGTGTATCACTCGCATATTGTGTATCACTCGCATATTGTGGTTACTTTTTTCTTTTTCTTGTCGGATGAAACTTTAAAGTAAAGTGTTGCTTCCATATGAACAAGAGTTGCGAGAAATTGGGCATTGTAGAATTCAGAACTGTCACAATAATCAGACTAAAGAGAGGAAGAGTGGGGGAGGAACTAGAAAAACAAAAGATATTATGCTCAATTATTTTTCCATAATGGCACCATTATATTACAAAATTGCCAAATGCCTGCAGTTGATGGATTGTTCAGTGGCTAGCCCACTTGTTCAGCTGGTTAGAGTGCCATACCAATAACACTGAGCTTATGTGGACCACTAATTGGAGCCTAGTAGCTCACTTGGTTATCGTGACATGCTGATAATGGGGATGTCATGGGTTTGACTCCCATGTTGGCCACTGAACTTTTGCAGGCTGGCTGATCTGTTGATAAGAGTTGTGGACTCGAATCGGATCTCTCCAGTTCAAACCCAGCCAACAGTATAAAAACTGGCCTGATTGTTGCCCGTTGCAATGCTCCATTCATTCTAGTGGTGTCAGTTTAATGTTTCATAACAGATCCTGCCCCCCCCCCCCCCCCCACCTGCACCTTTTGTCTCTCTTCTACCCACATTTCAAGACTTTGCCAAGTATGGGATTTAGTGCAGGTTCGAAGAGTTTGCTAAATGATTACTGGTAGGTTAGGGTGGAGCACATATGGAATTGTCTGAGCGCAATAAATCCCTTGAACAAACACGAAGCGTCAAGGGTGACAAGTAGACACTGTTTGAAATCCATTTTGATCAGAAGTCTAATCAGCTTAGAGTTAAAACTCCCACCTTTCAATTTTATATGTAATATAGGTTTGAACCAGGTTCACAAAAGTTTGTGTGTTCATCCTCCTAGCTGTGAATGGATGCCTGACCATGCAGGACCAGTAAAGGGAAGCAATGAGGGAGATCAGGAGGAAACTAATCTCAAGATGTTCTAAAAGTAGTGTCCATACTTTCCACTCTCCAGTGACAGTAGGGTTATAGGCTAGCATAATCTACCATTTTGTCTGAATGTTCCTGTGATATAGAGAGTGGACAGGGGTGATTTAGTATTTCCATAATTGATGTTTATTTGAACTGAACATTTTATGTCTTTGTGATTTCAGAGTGGCAGGTCACCCTCTCGCCCAGAACGAGAAGTGCTTACACATGTTCCTGCAAGAGCCAGTCATTGATAAAAACTATGTGCCAGGGAAGATCCGCACCAATTAGGCAGTATGTCATCATCATCATCATAATCACACGCGACACTGCCCCAGCATTGTCTTTGCATACTCCACAACAGATAAGACAGGTCATATACAGAAGGAGTGAACAACGCTGACTCGGACAGGGAGAGACAACTGTGGAGGATTACTTTCTTCTTCAAACGGTCATTTCAATTTTAATGACAAAATGTTTGGACCATGTAGTGACATCTAGAATGTATATCTTTTATGAACAGCATTGTATGTCTACGGCAGATTTGCGAATGTTCCAGTAATTGTGATATTAAAGTTAGTTCAGACATATGCTCGTAAAATTTTAACAATTTCAAACATATGCTCTTAAAAATACTAAACTGAGAACTACGACAGAAGCTTTAGACCTTATTCCAAAGTGTTTTCACTGCGAGAAAACACTTTTGTGCTTTGTCATGAGGGTTTACCATTTTCTTTCATCGTTCTTGGCAAACATTATCTTTGGCTTGATAAATGCTTCTCCATTACTATTCTGCTCGTATTACAGCAGGCTTGGAAAGCTTAAAATGAAACTGTACATTTGATGCATAAATGAAATGTTTGGGTTGTTCCAGCAGCTTGAGGATGATTGAATGCAAGTGGGTTTGGGACCGTTAATGTGTGCAATGTATGATCTGTACATAGTATAGTTCTAACCTTCAGCAAGTAGGTGGTGCTTGACAATATTAACAAACCCAGCACAATAAATACTACAGGTACCCAAACGCGTGTTATACTAAATTTTATCACCCATCAGTAAATCATTTGACTGTTCTTTTTGTTGTTGTTTGTTTGTTTGTGTGTCTGCCCCTCTGTGATAGGTCAGATATTGTCAAAGAAATTCATATAGTCATATTCATATTGATTTCTTTTGTCACAGTGGGTTTAGCATGTGAAACTCGGGTTGCTCTTCCGTTCTAGAGCACATCGTCGCAGTGTAGCACCTCACACTTTTTTTGACCAGGACTTAAGAAAGGCAAGAAGGCGAATTGGCCTTTGAGGGGAGGGATCTGGGAAATCAACCTAATCTCTCCAATGTTTTGTACTGGGTGAAAGCCTTGCTCTTCACAATTTTCAACTGCTGTGAGATTTTTAGGCACTTGTGTCCAACTCCTTTTTCGTCTCCTTCCAAAGGACTAGACGTTCCATTTGATTTTCCTGTCAAACTGAGCAGAAAAGTTGAGGCCTCAGTAGGAAACAAGCCCTGAAATCTCACATTTAATTGTTTGCAGGCAAATGTCTGAACCATTCTGCCATCTTTTCTAAAGGTCAGTCTGTTGCCAGTCAGTATAATATAAATTTTTAGCATGATTATTTCTCCGTCAGTATGTTATTATATTTCAGTAAGATTCTTTTCAGTTCAGAGTTTGTTGAATCTATTCAGGGGTACTGTAGCAGTGAGCAAATCACATATTTGTGTACTTTACTGAATTGTTTCATGTCCATTGGACTAGTTTGGTTGGTTTTCTTAATTACCACTGAACTATCAATGCTTTGCTTGATGTTGTCAGAACTCTAGGCAAGGTCAGCAGATTTGATACATCCTGTAGATGAGTGCTGAGTTTGTATGTAAAGTTCTGAAAATACACAAGCTGTACTGTTGTTAAGATTCTGGTACAGGGTGCATATCGTCAGATTCATTCTATAGTCAGATAAATAATGACAAAAAGAAACTGGCAAAAACCAAAAATTTTCCCCTCCTATTAAACTATGTGGTTTGTGTATTTGTCTAAGCGTATGTGGTTTGTGTATTTGTCTAAGCTTAATCATTAAGAACACGGTATGATTTCTTTTATTTGTTGTTTATATTGAGTGCAGGTTTTGTTTGATGTGAAGCTGCTCAGTCTTTAAGTAAAGAACAGGTTATTAATTCTGACCAGTTTGTGTGTGTGTGTGTGTGTGTGTGTGTGTGTGTGTGTGTGTGTGTGTGTGTGTGTGTGTGTGTGTGTGTGTGTGTGTGTGTGTGTGTGTTGGCAGCAAGAGACCAGATTCATTTGAGACAGAGGCAAAGATGCAAAAAGAGCTTTGAAAATCAAAGCTCTCCATTCTGAGCATAATAATTTGCCTTACATGTAATGATGTACATTTCTGTCCATGTAAAGGTCTTCAGACTTGGCTGTGTCGTTTTCCATTTGCATACCTTTAGTCTGTCAGCTTATTGATTTACTGCATCTCTTATCATTGTCACTTTAACTCTTCCTTGCTCCCCCCCCCCCCCCCTCTCCTGCTGTTGCCTATTACACCAATTTTCTTCCTTCATGCGACACAGATAGTATTTTGTTTTCTTCTTTGTAAATCATTTAAAACGTATTTAGGGTTAGGGGACATAGTTCTGAAGTGTATAAGTATGTCTCTGTGCATGGGACTTATTTTGTACCAGTTTTTCCGGGATCCTGTTGAATGTGTCAAAGCTAAATATCATGTATTTAAAACCATTGGTAATGTTAACACAATCGGTACAGTTACTTGTATAAAAACCACAAAATGGATTGACTTCAGCATCTTTGGCTATTTTAGCAGAGAGAAGAAATGCAAAACATTCTATTGGTTTACTCCCTCTCTTTGTCTTGTCTTGCTTAGTGTTGGTGTGAGCGCGTGTGGGAGATGTTGTATTGAAGAGACTGAGGACAATGATCACAAAAGAGGTGGATGAATGATTGATCACAATAGAGATGACTGCATGTCAGAAATTGAACAAGCAGTGACATGTGATGATGTTATAAATAGACAACTGAATATGATGGAATGCCAGATGGACGAGTAAAGGTAGTAACACCGGAAATTGTGTATGAAAGAGGGGCCTTTGACTTGTGGATGATGATAGAAACAGAGGTGGTTAATTGAGACGATGACAGTTGCATTGGAGATGAAGAAAGGATGATGATTATGTAATTTTATAGACAGGCAGTATTGTTGTATTTGTCTTGTATGGGTTCTATGTTTGCCCAAATCATTGCCATACTTGTATCATCAGTGTTTTATCAATACTCGCAAAATATTATTCTTCCACTGTAGGTTTATGTTTTGTATGCACTGCAAATCATACCAGATTTCTGTCTGTTTACATGCTGTGCTTGTTTGAAAGTATGTTTGGTATTCGCTCTCCTAGTGTGTTTTGTTTGTAAGAATTGTTTTGCTTAATATTTATGCAGCAAATCATTTTGTTTCTTCGTTGGAAAGTACTGTTATGTATGTGTGTGTTGCAGAATTTTTTTAAAAGTAATTTTTCATTCTTTTCCCATACCCTTTCTTATATATATTCTTTACCACGGTTGCAGCAGTTTGTTCATTGGAAATCACATTTGGTAGAAAGTGAGATGACTATATTTATTGCAAAATTGTGTGCATGTGAATAACTGTGCTAAAATGAATAAAAGGATAGCTGCATGAATATCTACAACGGTTGAATAAATCTATATTCTCAACAAACCAAAACGAAAAAGACCTTTTTGGATTTTTCTTGCAGCTGCTAAGAGAGCTGGTATTCTCATGTTCTTCATGCAAGTGCATTAAAAGGGTGCAACATGCAACCCAATCAAATCGGTTAATTTTGAAATAATAAAATCTTTTCTTACTAGCTGTCTTTGCTACTGCCCCCCACCCCCCATCCCCCGACTGTTTGATAGTTGATAAACAGAAATGGTTTGTTACACATTTCATTTTCGGATTTGCAATATTTTTTATACTGGTTGAAATTGGGTAAATTCTGTTGTATCACTTTATTTCGACTTTCCTTTAGATAGAAATAACTAGCATGATACACTTGTTGTTTTTTTTTCGTTTTATGAATTTATCCCACAGCGTATCTTGGTGTATCTCTGCTGTTCTGTGCATTGCTTTAGTTTTATTGTTGTTCGCTTTGTGTACATCTGTGTGTCAGAAGTTGTATATTTTTGGTAAGTGTCTGGTTGGTTCTTTTTTCCTTTTTTGTTTTTGTGTTTAAGTATTGATTTTTGTCAGTGTATTAGTCATTTTCCTCTGGGTGAGTTTGTGTGCATATGCGTCAGTATGAGTGAGTTTGTGCAAGCGCATGCCTGAATGAGGTGCGCAGCCGCACTTGCGTGTGTGTGTGTGTGTGTGTGTGTGTGTGTGTGTGTGTGTGTGTGTGTGTGTGTGTGTGTGTGTGTGTGAGAGATAGTCACCTTTGAGCAACTTTCACAATCAACAAACAGTGTGGAGAACCATCCAAGCATACATGAGAAGTTCATTGCTGTTTACTTAATTAAGCTGTTTTAGCAGCAGTTTTCTTTTCAGTCTTCAAAAAGAGATTTTTTATGATTTGTGGTCCAAAGTTTTGCCTGACAGACCGTAAAAGTTTTTGAGCAAGAGTGGTTCTCTTTCGAGGTCACAGTTTATGTAAACACTATCTGTTTGCCCTCTTTTTTTTTTTTTTTTTTTTTTGTTTGTCATTTATCATCTACATGGTCAGGCTGCTTACAGAGATGAGTGAGATAATCTTTTCCAAGGGTGCCAGGAAAGCGGTATTGGTATGTAATTTGACCGCCCTCTTTCTTTTGCTTTTTTTTTTATGCCTCGGCAACCCAGTACTATCCATCATTGATCAGCGTCATGATCTGTTAACAGCATCGGTTTCCATATTAAGTCATTTTTATGTATTCCTGTTGTCTTACTCTTGGAGTTTGGAGGGAAAAAGAGACAAAAGACTGCAGTGAATTGAGTTTTAAGTTTTTGTGTTTAACATTTTACAAACTTTCCCACCAGCAAAAGTCATTGACAACACAAGTTTGCTACAGTCATTTGTCTTACAGCACTTGCTGTTTTTTGTTTTTGTTTTGATTTGATACCCAATTAAGCTCAAGCGACTCTTAGCTATGATCCAAATAAAAATTTTTGGCAAGCTTGACTGACAGAAAACACTGACTGAAAACAGTGACAGAATGGAATGGTTTTAATGTCATGTACATCACGATAAGTACGCAGTTGATTTGCTCTTGTGACATGTCTGTGTCTATAGGAAAGAAATGTGTGTTTGAAATAAACGTTTTTTTCAAGTCAGTGTTTGCAGTCTGATGTGCACTTTTGATGGGGATATGTACACTGACTGATACCAGTTTGTGTATGTGTGTGTGCCTGTGTGTTACTCAGATTCTTCTTTTCCTTTACTGCGTGATACCAGTTTGTGTATGTGTGTGTGCCTGTGTGTTACTCAGATTCTTCTTTTCCTTTACTGCGTTTGAGCATTATTGTCTGAGATTGCATGTATGAACGCTGTTTGGCTTAAGCTGTGCAAGCATTATGTTGCTGCACAGTTTGCATCCTCAGTCTTTGATGAGTAGTGAAGTTATCAACAACAACAACAACAAAATTTTTATTTATATAGCGCAAAATCTTGATAAAATCAAATCTAAGCGCTAAAACAGACACGCACGCACGCACGCACGCACGCACGCACACACACACACACACACACACACACACGCGGCTATAAATCGGGAGAAAGAATAAAAGCGATGGAAAATTATAGAGAGCATAATTATTATATACAATTATATATTACAATGTGATTCCCCTCCGAGTGGAGACAGGCTGCAGAGGGGATTGAGTGAGGTCAGTTATTGTGTATGTGCGTGTTAGGTCTTTTTTGTTTTCTTTACACATCAAAATGGATTTTTCCGCAAATTTTGGCCAGGGACAACTTCTTCAATTCATTCTTTTACATGCTTTAAGTAGGCCTACATGCTGTATGTTGGGCCTTATATAATCTTATCTGAAAAGACTAGTTCTTAGACCATCATTACAGATCTAGCGGGCAAGGAATGAAAAACCTCTATCTGACCAAGAATTAAACCTCTGGGCTTTTCAGCCCTCGGATAACGCTTGTCTGAAGCACACATGAGAATGTACCATAAAATAATTCAATGAACTCTGACGGACCCTCTTGCCTCCTTCAATAACACCAAAATACTTTGCTGTACACTTACGTAATTGGTGTAGGATACAGTAGTCGTGTGGGTAAATGCAGGACTCGTATCCACCTGCACCTCATCCACCTGCTGGGTAAAGGGTGGAGGTTTATCTTATTTCCTAGGCCACTATGCATGCAGATTTGCCTATGCTTAAACCTCCTTCATGTGTTACGCTGCAGAATATCAAGCAATGCGGCTTAATAAAGTTTATCAAGTCATGTTCAGTTTTGACTTGATGTGAATGGGATGCATGTCACGACTGCAACATTTATGGTGTTGTCAATGATGGTCCACCTCGCCTAACTGTTTTAGTGCAGTTTGGAATGTTGTAGTGCTGTGTTTACTAAATCTGTCTTTTACCTTACTGGTATGAGCATATGTGAGATCAAGTTAACGCTTGTGGTAAGTGTGCGCATGGAGGTGTAGTGGTTGAAAACCAATTTATAATTGAGTCTAGTCCATCTTGACCTAGCTGGGTATGGATACCTACCATGCTAGTTAAGGATTACGGAAGGTAAAACAGCAAATGATAGGAAATGGGTAGGATAGCGTCCACATAACTCTGTTCAGAAAACGTTTAGGTCTCCGTTACATCACTTCCAGATCACTTTTACCTGTATGTACAGAGCAGGACAGAAGTGTGGCTGTGCATGTGCTCCTAGTTTCATGCTGACTGTACGAAATAATCAGTAGGTCTATCAATGCTTGCGAATGGATCATAAAAGTATGTAACTCGTATGGGCATTTAACCTTTTGACTACCTCAGCCTATCCACTCTCATCCTGCTTTGTCAACTATGCCAGCAAAGCAGAAATTTAATCCTTTGACTCACTCACCCTACCCACCAGCTTCCTGCAGGAAACTCAAACACATTGCAGGAAGCTGGTGGATAGGGTGAGGGAGTCAAAGAGTTACATTTCTCCTGGTGGTGAATAGGGTAAGGGAGTCAAAGGGTTAATCGTATGACCTATACAACTGTGTGACATCATCAATATCATTCCCATTCTCGTCAAATAAATTGACCTGGATTCTGTGACCCTCCGTACCTTTACTGTCAAAGTGACCTAAGTTTTGGTGGGTTTGGAAGCCTGGTTGAGCCTACACCTACACACACGCGCACACACACACACACACACACGCACGCACGCACGCACACACATACACACACACACACACACATGAGCTCTGCAAAATATCTAGATAATTTCATCACTCCAACAGTAGCGTGTGCTAATGCCATTACTGTTTATATCAATCAAGGGTTAAATTAAGGCCAACAGCCATCATAACACACGGGAGTCTACGCCCACAATCTGAAGAAAGCCTACACACACACACCACACACACACACACACACAACACAACACACACACCACAAATGTACATGAGCTCTGCAAAATATCTAGATCATTTCATCACTCCAACAGTGGCTTGTGCTAATGCCATTACCGTTTATATCAATCAAGGGTTAAATTAAGGCCGGCAACCATCGTAACACACGGATGTCGCGAAGGCCATGGTCTACGCCCACAATCTGAAGAAAGCCTACAACTACACACATACACACACACACACACACACACACACACACACACCACAATATAAACATTCACACACACACACAATGCTCACACCAACACATTATACACAAGTACACAACACACAACACACATACCACCACAATTGAACAACCTCTCATACACACACACACACACACATATACACACACACATACACACCCACACACACACATACACACACACAGTGACACACACACACACACACACACACACACACACACACACACACACACACACAAGCTCCGCAGAATATCCAGATCATTTCATCACTCCCAACAATGGCGTGTGCTGATGCCATAAATGTTTATATCAGTCAAGGGTTAAGGCGAACAGCCATCATGACACACGGGAGTATACGCCCACAATTTGAAGAAAGCCCTCGTCATTATCAGTGAACGAGGTCAGGTGTTGAGCTACCTACATGCATAAAATCTGATGCAAGTTGGCCTTCATTTGGTAGGCCTATCCAAATTAGCGGTGTTCATTTCGCGTATCGTCTGTACCAAATAGTTCTGGTTTTCCTCCCTTCGATCGGATGCTAGGCCTATAATTTTTTTTATATTGACTAGACTCGATTTGAGTGTCGTGTGAGTGCGTGTTGTTTGAACTTGTATGTCAACCCTTTGACTCCCGCACCCTATCTATAAACTACAAAAACTTAACTCTTTGACTCCCTCACCCTATCCACCAGCTTCCTGAGGAAGCCGGTGGATAGGGCGAGGGAGTTAAAGGGTTAAGTTTTTGCTTTGCTACGATGGTTGACAATGCAGAGACTGGTGGACAGACTGCAGGAGTCAAAGGGCTAAAACCTCATAACAAATATAATAATTCGCTCACTGTGCGGTTTTGTAGATACAGAAATTAAAGGTCCCTTCCTGTTTTGGAACCACAGGAGCTGTCTAGTTTGCTTTTTATGTTGTGGTGTCTTTCTGTCAGTTCTATTTTTTCACAGACTCTTGTTTGCTTTCCAGGTCATTCACCTGTTTCTTCAAATCCTCTCTTAGGACTCCCAAGCGACGATGATGCTTAACCCTTGACTCCACACCTGTCCACAACATCCTGTATTGTCAACCATGCCAGCAAAGCAGAAACTCTTCGACTCCCTCACCCTATCCACCAGCTTCCTGGAATGCGTCATGGACAGATAAATGTAACATCAGTATGCATGCCTATGAAGACGATAGCGCCAGTTTATAATGTTACCGCAACAAGTCCTCGTCGATGCCATATTTTATAAATGCTGTTTGGAATCTGCCATCAGCCGTAAATAGACCATGGTACAAGTAAACTGTACACAAGTCTATTGTGTCAGTAAAGAGGCTGCTGAATTTTGCTTGCAAATAACGGTAACTGGATACATTTCGCATCCAGCTACGTGACAGAAAGGCATAGTATACGAAAGCTCATTGTGCAAAGAAGGAAACTTGTTCAAGTTAGGATGTGCTTACGTAAGCAATTCAACAACCATTCAACTCTCTACCTGTTTTCTGTCTGTCTCTGTCTATCTGTCTCTCTCTTCTCTCTGTCGTGTTCCAGGCAACAGACGTTACACGTACTTTAAAATAATTTTTTTTATACATGTGTGTATGAAGTCAGTGGTGGATTGTCAAGGTCTGTTCATGAACAGCAGGTTATTATTTCTCTCTCTCTCTCTGTTCATACAAACTCTCACCACCTGACTGTCTCTGCCTGCTGCGCTCGTTAATTCTCTCGTTTTCCGCCTTCCCTCTCCCTCCTCTCCCACGCTTACCGTCACACTACTTTAGGCTCTGCCCCCTCCCCTCTACCTCTCTCTTTTGTTCTCTTCACACACACACACACACAGACAGACAGACAGACAGACAGAGAGAGAGAGAGAAACGCACGCGCACACACACACACACACACACTCTCTCTCTCTGTTTTCTGTCTGTCTCTGTCTCTCTGTCTGTCTGTCTCTCTCTTCTCTCTGTATGTCAGTTTCACAATATAACATATCAGATCTCAAGAATTAATTATCGCGTCTAGTGTCACACAGTCAGATCACCCACAACGCATTTTTTCTTTATAGTGATTACGCTACTTCGTCAAATTAAAAAACAAAAGTCTATACCTTTGAACCTTAACCGATATTACTGATATATATATTGTTTGCATGACTGAAATATTGCTGTTGATTCATATATAATCAATTTATGTGTAGTATTGATTCGGAGGGCTAGGGCTTGATGTAAACAAACAAACAAACAAAAGCTAACTACAAATTGCTCATTTCATACCATCGTCCAAAAAATTTGCCTTTGCGCTCTCTCTCTCTCTCTCTCTCTCTCTCTCTCTCTCTCTCTCTCTCTCTCTCTTCTCTCTCTCTCTCATATCAGTCATCATCATTATCTTCAGCATCTTGAATATATCCGTATACTATCCATAAATATGAAGCTGAGCCATCTGATCTGAAGAGGTCGTTTAGTCGTTAAGCTATCTTCTACACGTGACTTGGCCGGCATTTAAATACATAAATACCGGCCTTTAGTCAAACTCAGATCACAGAGGAGGCGAAAAAGAAAAAAAAAAAAAAAAAAAAAAAAAAAAGAGAGAGAGAGAGCGAGAGAGAGAGCGCGGACCTTTCAGATAATATATCAGTGAATAAGTTTGACGTACAAGTGATAGGGCCTGACACCGTAACAGAGAGCGACAGTCTTATAGGCCTACTGCAGATTTTGCCCGGCTTTCTAACTTGAGGGGAAGTGTTTCCCGAAACATGGCCACTCAGAGAGAGAGAGAGAGAGACGAGAGAGAGAGAGAGAGAGAGAGAGAGACAGACAGACAGACAGACAGACAAACAGACAGACAGACAGACAGTGATAGGGTCTGACACCGTAACAGAAAGCGATGGCCTTACATTGCAGGTTTTGCCCGGCTTTCTAATTTCACTGGAGGTGTTTCCTGAAACATGGCCACTCGGAGAGAGAGAGAGAGAGAGAGAGAGAGAGGAGAGAGAGAGAGGAGGAGAGAGAGAGAGAGAAAGAGAGAGAGAGGACAGACAGACAGAGACAGAGAGACAGACAGACAAACAGAGAGAGAAACAGACAGACAGAGAGAAAGAGAAAGAAATGGGGTGGGGGTGGGCAGGGGTAGATAGAAAAAAACATAGAAACAAAAACCGGAACCAGAAGAACAGGAAAACCAATATAAGCGCGTATCCAACAAAACAAAACAAAACAAGCGCAAATTTTCGGCCAACTAGCCTTTGTCAAGCGCGAACGCACGGTCACAAACAGATCACAAACACAAGGACAAAGAAACAAAGACAAGGAAGTTTCAGTTTCAGTTTTTCTATATGACGCCCCGCACTCGAATAAACTATATGCACAGTCGTCTAGATCCTGCTGGATGGGTAAGATCTAAAACATGATGATCGTGGTATAAGTCCTGTACCTGAGCAATCTTGGTTTTGGTCGCAGTAGCTGGCTGACGGTCTGGTGTCACCTGCGCCGCATGACAGTCCCTACCGGAATTGAAATCCCCTCCTGCAAAATAACAGCAAATGGCACAACCTTGACACAGGTTAATAAGTTCAAATACCTGGGAACGGTCATTTCATCAGACGGCAGATGCACATCGGAAATAGCTGGCAGAATCGGCCAAGCCAAAACAGCATTCAAGAAGATGACAAGCATTCTTACCAACAAATGCCTATCAATTAACATCAGAAAGAGAGTCCTTGAATGTTATATAGAACCAATACTGTTGTACGGATGCGAGGCGTGGACAGTCAGCAAGCAAAGCCAGAGCAGGATTGAGGCAGCCGAGATGTGGTTTCTCAGAAGAATGTTGAGAGTACCATGGACAGCAAAGAAAACAAACGAGAGTCTTGATGGAGGCAGACACAAGTCGATCACTGATAAGGAAGATTAGGAAAAGACAAGCAACATTTATAGGCCATTTTATGAGGAAGGGGGATTTGGAGCACCTGGTCACAACGGGAAAGTTGGAGGGAAAGAGAGCACCGGGTAGAGAATGCTGGACGGACTTGCAGAGTGGCTGAGGATGAAGAGGGTGGGGGAGATGCTGGGGGCAACGAGAGATAGAGATGGTTGGAAGTCCATGATCGCCAACGCCATGCGGCTGGGCACCTGATGATGATGATGATGACCTGAGCAATAAATTCTATTCATAGCGGGTCTTGGGCTTCTACTGAATGTATTGGAAGTAATGACCAGTAAAGCAGAGTGAGAGTCGTGGGCTTCATTCTCATTCTCAAGAACGTCATTTGCCAACTCTCCCTCTTTCCGTCTCTATGAAAAGTGTATTTGGTATTCAAGGAAGAGGTCTTGTTCCCAGCAGACTGCCCGTATGTGTGTGCGTGTCTCAGTGTATGCACGCATACGTATAACCCTTTGACTCCCGTCACTGTTTAACAGCATCCTGCATTGTCAACCATGCTAGCAAAAAAAAAAGTTAACCATTTGACTTGAGGGAGTCAAATGGTTAAGTTTTTGCAGTTGGTGGATAGTAGGGTGCGGGAGTCAAATGGTTAAGTTTTGCAGTTGGTGGATAGGGTGCGGGAGTCAAAGGTTTAACGGGGAACGGGGGTACATACATTTTTTTTTTTAAACTGTTGCCATTGCAAAACGTCTGTTTGTTGTATCTGAATCTATCAGGTCTCTTTCGCAATGAATAGGTCTATCTATATCTTTACCCGTTAACTCATTTGCCAAAAAGAATGAATGAACTGTCTCCGTTATCATAATCATATCATGTGTACATATGAATGAAGTGTACCCGTTAACATATCGTGTAGCCTACAACTGCCTACTGGGTGCAAATCATGTAGATTTATATTCCACCTCCTTTGTTCACCAACTGAACATTATCAGAAATGTTTACTCATCGTTATGCTCACCCGTTAGGCTCTATGTTATGATGAGGTCTAAGTTGAAATACAGGAGCAGCCTTTGAACATTACTTATGTATGGAAATAATGACAAATAAGTCTGATCGAGAGTCGTCTACTTCGTTCTCGTTCTCAAGGGCGTCACTGCCAACAACCTTGACCAATAGATTACGTAATATCTTTTTGTCTTATCATACAAATCAAATAGAACACCCTAGCACTTCATATTGATAGGTACGTTCCCAAACACCGCACCGCTATTCCCCAAAGTTAATCGCTTCAGCTGTGAACTTTTACAATCAGAACGGCATTTTCAAGGAAGTTTGTATTGTTGAATAATAAAGCCAGGTTTGAACATCTATTCTCCTTTGAACTGTGAACATCTGTTTACCTTTCAGTATGAAAAATTTGTGTCCCAAAAAAGAATCAAACTTTCAGTTCAAATATCTGTAAAAAAATGCAGTATTCTTCGTTATATCATTTGAGATCAATTGTTACCATATATTTTCGTATTCAAATGAACGCTTTGAAAACTAAATATTGTAAAAACGTTTTATGTATTTGCGGTGAACAATTCACATTGTATCACTGTTTGTTTTACTGCAGAAAGCTTCGTTATTTCTTACCAAAGATGTTTACACAAGGAAACTATCTTGAAAAGCATTTTAAAGAAGTAATATCAGATCATGTTCTGTTAGTTAAAATTTCAGAATCATTGGTTCACAGTCCTGTTAATGCGTTACTTTAAGGTTATTATTTTAATTATTATTATTTTATTTTGTTTTGTTTTGTTTTTTATGACGATGTTTTCTTTTACATTTAATGTTAGCGTTGTTCTAGTTTCATTTCTCTGTTCATCCATATCCTTTTTCTAAACACCTTGCCGATTCCTTTTAATTTTTTTTCCGTCTCTTACTCTGTTCCCCTCTGTCCCTCCCCCCCCCCCCCCCCCCCCCCCCAAAAAAATCATCGTCCATGCCATTTTTACCCGTCTAATATCACTTATAGTGAAAAGACGTTAAATCAAGGAACGAACAGTATAACAAAGTCACATTGATTGAGCATCACTTTGTCTTCATTTCTTCTTCTTCTTCTTCTTCTCTCTCTCTCTCTTTTGGTGTTTATAACTGGATTGTTTATGAAAAATTGAAAGGGAAAAAACTGATTTCATTTAACAAAGAAGACGTAAAGAAATGGAACACATTGCACTCTCCTCGTTAGACAGAAAAACAGACATTTGATTTTCACAATTGAAAGATTGTGATCATGCACAATAAGCGCTCTATGTATAACGCATAGACTTTTTGGCAGTGTAACTACTGGAAGCCCTGGAGTGGTGTATTGATTTGAGTAGTTTTAGATGATAGTGATGAAGTGGCGGTCACACTGGGAGGACTTGATGGAGGTATAACATGCTGTGAACCACCGTTAACTGGGTCTCTGCTGCTGTCAGGATGTCCTCATACCAATCATTATAAGGAGGACTGTTGTTTTGATATGGCAGTGCTGGAGATACTACAGTTATAATTAATAATAATTACAATATTTATATAGCGCAAAATCTTGATAAAATCAAATCTAAGCGCTGAAACAGACACACACGCACGCACGCACGCACGCACGTACGCACGCACGCACACGCACGCACACACATACACACACACACACACACACACACAAAACACACACACACACACACACACACACACACACACACACACGAATGGCTATAAATGGGGAGAAAGAATAAAAGCAATAAAAGCAAGAATAAAAGCAATGGAAAATTATAGAAAGCATATCATACAATTATATATTATAACAATGTGATTCCCCTCCGAGCGGAGACAGGCTCATCAGCATAGAAGTGGTGTTTTATAGAGTGGGAGTTGATGATGGTGGACAGGGGGAGGTGTAAAGAGTGAAAAGAACAGGGCCAAGGACAGATCCTTGTGGAACACCACAGGTCAGGTATGCAGGTTGAGAGTAAGTGCCATTGATGAGAACAGTTTGTTTTCTGTTTGACAGATTATGAAGTGAACCAGGAGAGAGCAATGTCAGAGATGCCAAAAGTATGATGAAGTCTAGAAAGGAGAATACCATGGTCAGTGGTATAAAGGCTGCAGACAGATCAAGGAGTGTGAGGAGAGAGACTTTGCCAGTATCAGTTGCAAGGAGGAGATTGTTGAGAATGTGTATTAGGGCAGTTTCAGTGCTATGGCACTGGCGGTAGGCTGACTGGAAAGGATTGAGGAGATTGTTGGCAGACAAGTGAGAGTTCAGCTGGTTGAGGACGACTTTTTCAAGGAGTTTTGACAAGAAAGAGAGATTACAGATAGGCCGGTAATTTTTCAGTTCATTTGGGTCTAAATTGTGTTTCTTGAGGAGAGGGTGAACAATAGCAGACTTGAAAGAATCTGGGACAGTTCCAGTTTGAAGAGAAGTGTTGATGATGTCAGTGATGAATGGGAGGAGAGTAGGGAGACAGTCGGAGTAGAGAGAACCTGGAAGAGGATCCAGTTCGCAGGTTTTGAACGACATGGATCTGATTGTTTGAAAATTTCTTCTTGTGAGACTGGGGTAAAAGTAGTAAGAGGTGTGCCAGAGAAGGAAGGGTCAGGTGGGCATGGTTGACAGGGTGTCCTGTCAAGCCTGTCACGAAGAGTTTGCATTTTGGTGGTGAAATAGTTGGAGAATACAGATGGGAGTTCTTCATTTGTATGTTTTGTTGGGAGAAGTAAATCTTTTCGTGTGCCAAGGAGATGATTCATGGTTGTAAAGAGTTCTTTTGAAGAAGAGGCATTCAGGATTTTGGTTTGGAAATAGCTTGTTTTTGCAGATGCAATGAGGGTGGATACTTTTGTTTTAGAGGCTTGGAAAAATTGCATGTGTACAGTGAGTTTGGATTTGCGCCAGCGGCGCTCTGCTCTGCGGCGGGCACGTTTTGCACAGGCGATCTCATGAGTGAGCCAGGGGGTAGGGGGGCGTCAGGTAAAAGACGGGTTGTGGCTGGAGCATGAGTGTCCAGAAGATGGTGGAGAGTAGTATAGAATTCATCGGCAAGGTTATGTGACTTTTCAGAAAGGAGATGGGAGGCATCAGATGAAAATGTGGAGAGGTCGATAGATTTGAGATTGCGTCGAGTCACTGTGCGCGTGGTACGGGAAGGAGGAGAAATGTCAAGAGAACAGAGAATTGCAGAGTGGTCAGATGGAAGGGCTGAAGTTAGACGGGTAGAAAGGACTAAGCAGTTGTCAGTAGCTGAATTGTGGTGATCACGAGAAATGATCCAGTCAAGAATGTGACCTTTTTGATGGGTTGGTTCAGAAATGTGTTGAGTCATATTGTGATTGGACAGAGAGTTGATGATATGTCTTGTGTCATAACGGTGAGTGTTGTCATAGTGGACATTGATGTCACCTA
>JAPXFY010002878.1:0-17500 GCA_030674185.1 Monoplex corrugatus
CTTGATGGAGGCAGACACAAGTAGATCACTCATAAGGGAGATTAGGAAAAGACAGGCAACATTTATAGGCCATTTTATGAGGAGGGGATTTGGAGCACCTGGTCACAACGGGAAAGCTGGAGGGAAAGAGAGCACCAGGTAGACCCAAGGAGAAAATGCTGGACGGACTTGCAGAGTGGCTGGGGACGAGGAAGGTGGGGGAGATGCTAGGGGCAACGAGAGATAGAGACAGGTGGAAGTCCATGATCGCCAACGCCATACGGCGGGGTACCTGAAGATGATGATGACATGTCGATATGGAGCACATGCACACAGGATGTCCTAATTACATTTCATTGCTCACAGCTTGCTGGCATTGTTCAAAACAAATAAAGCCACAGAAAGCTAGGATCAGATGGCAATGTCTAACCCTGAATTCATCCAGGGGAAATAATTTCCGTTATTGAATTGGGGACATTACAGTTGAGGTTAGTAAACAATGGTTATTTCCAGTCTTTTCAACTTTTGCAAAAATAAGTTGCTCTGAGATTGGACTTTGATATGCATGTGAAAGCAGTAGTCTTTTCTTTTGTACTTCACTTTCTTTCCATGCTTATACCAATTTCTAGTTTCGTCAATCCATGACTAACACCACTGCTGTTATAGTTCAGTTTTGTCCTTGATGTTGAAATATATCTCCTGCGAGCTTAAGCAGTTCGTTGTTATCATTCACGGAAAATGAGTAGAGGATGGGAAGTGGTGTGTTAAAAGAGGAGTACAAGATACCAGGTTAAGAATTAACATATTTATCATTAATTTTGATTTCCAGAATCCCTCTGTCCCATCTTTCTCCTTAACCTTACTTGTTTTCTGTAAGCAGCCCCGTAACACTTTATGTATCATAGATTTTTCATATGCTTAGGAAAATCAAAGTGTTGGGGGTGTTAATTTTTAAAACATTTTTGTAAACGAACTTTGGGCAGAGCTAATCAGCATAGTGATAATGACAGACTTCAATTTATTTCTATGGAAAATGTAAAGCAAATTTCAGTGTGAATCAGACATAACATTCAATGTAAATGGATATCTAAGGAATGCAGAAAGCAAAGTAAATGTTGGTATGTGTGCATAAATCAAAATACAAAAGCAATAAGGATGAGATAACTTGTTAGCTGTGCAAAAAAGAAACTGAAAACGAGATTCATGTTGCAAACTATGCTGCCCCGAAACATGACGATGATAGGAAAAGAGTGTACAACTCAGTTACCTCACCTGTCTCACCTGTCGGCGTCACCGGAACAGTGTTGGCCGCTGCACATGATGTCCCTCACAAGTTGCCTCCAGCACTCTCGATCTTGGCTAAGTCTGACCACCTCCCTGGAGTTTCTTGCCACTGATGTTTGTGATGTTTCTAGCAAGTGATGCAGGTGGCCGTCCTCTGTTTTCTCTTTCCTTCCACTTTACCTTGGAGGACAGTGGACATCAAGTCTGTTCTCTCATTACGGATTGCGTGTCCCAACATATTTCAGTTTCCTCCGTTGTATGAGTACTAGGAGCTTGCGTGTAGTACCCAACTCAATTCAGTATGCTTTCATTTGAGCGCCTATCCGTCCATTTGACCCTCAGCAGTCTTCGGTAAAACCACAGCTCTGCTGCTTCCACTCGTCTTTCATCCTCCTTCTTCTTGTCCATGCCTCGCAGCCGTATAACATCACTGGCCAACAAGTCATTTTAAGAGTTTTATCTTAAGGTCTGCTGTTATGCTGTGGTCTTTCCAAATATTGTTCAATTGAACCATACTGTTCTTGGCCATTCCAATTCTCATCTTTATGTCTTTTGAGCATGTTCCATCGTGTGTCTTGACTGAACCTAAATATTTAAAGTCCTTGACATTTTCTAGAGGGACTTGGTTTAGCATGATCTGGTCCTGTCTAGTGTTTATTATTTGCCTGCAAACATGCATAACCTTTGTCTTCTTTGAATTTAAGTCCAGCCCAGCTGCCTTTCCAACCCGGTCACCCTGTTCAGGGATCCTCCTAGAGCCTGTAATGTTGTCTGCCAGTAATCCTGTGTCATCTGCGTAGCGTAATTTGACAGGTTTCTACCACCAATATTTATTCCCATGTCTTCTATGTCTGCCTCTCTCATGATATGTTCAGTGTATATGCTGAAGAGATGTGGAGACAGGATGCAACCTTGCCTTACCCCTTTAGTGATGTTAAAAAAATTGCAGTTTTGATTATTCCATCTGATTGTTGCTTTTTGATCATTATATAATGAAGCTATGAGGGAAACCAGATGTCTTGGAAAACCCATTTTGATCATGAAGTGGAAAAGACTTTGGTGAATCACGCTATCAAACGCTTTGCTGTAGTCAATGAAAACGATGAACATCTCTTGGTCTGTGTTTTCTAATCTTTTCTATCAATATCTGGAGTACAAACAGCATATCTATTGTTCCCCTGTTTTTCCTATTAGCCTGCCTGACAGTCGGATAGCTCTTCCTCTACTTTTGGCTTTAACCTGTTTAAAATTATTATCAGCAGTATTTTACTGGCATGACTGATCAGTGCAATTGTTCTATAATTGTTGCAGTCTTTGACATTTCCACTCTTATGTAACATGACAAATTCTTGGAGCTTCCAGTCTGTAGGCCATTGACAAGTCTTCCATATCTTGCAGCATAAGTGATGCATTACTTTGAGTCCACCATCACCTGAGTGTTTCAACAACTCTCCAGGAATATTGTCAAGACCCAGGAGACTTTCTGCATTTTAGATCTTTAATGGCAGATTCAACTTCGCTGAGCAGAGGTTCAGGTTCCATATCTCCAGGGGTCAATTCCAAATTTGGCTCTAAATTATTACCACGGGAAGGTAAATACGTTCAATTTAGCATCGCTTTTGCTAACAAGAAATGAAGTCACCATGAAGGATTTGTCTTTATATCAACATAAAGAGAGCCATGTATTATGAACACATTATATAAAATAAAGTTAAAAGTATCATAAATAAAAAGTGTGTTCAATTCCCTTTCAGAAAAACATAGGTTTCATATACTTCCCTTCAGTAGTTTTCATGCTAGAATGTTTTGTTAATTATTACCCTCCAAAACCCAAAAACCCTTGGTAAATAGTTGTCACCGAGCATAAAATAGGCTTGGAGTGAAAGGTTTAAGAGACGCGAATCAGAAATGTCAACGAAAAACAACATAACTTATTATTACAAAGTTTCGTTATCAAAGAAATAAATGATTGTTTCCTTTACGTTTTGTGTTATCTGGACTACTATTTTCAAATTTCATGTAGACTTTCTGATATGATTACAATCAGTCATTTTATAAACCATTGCTTACACCCCTTCAAATGGGCGGCGTCTTTATATTAAGTAAATGATGTATTCGTATAATCAAAAAACTGCATAAATCGTGTACTGTTGTGACCGCACTAAGGATCCTGTCTCACACAGAACAACAGTATTCTTAAGCATTAACATCATGTTCCAAAATGTTGTATTTATATTGAGTCATTATATTTCATTTTTTTGTCACAACAGACTAACCATGTAAATGTCGGGGTCTTTTTCACGAGGAAACATGTTGCCATGGTGCAGCGCCACCCATTTCTCTTTATTTTTGTTTATTTATGGTAGTGGATTTTTTCACCAGAATTTTGTCACGAACAACTTTATTGTGGTTTGCTTTATGTTAAAGGGTCCTCCGTCGTGCGGGCCTACAGACCATTTTTGCCCTCCTAAACCAACGCCGATTAGGCTGGCTTGGCCATGTGCGTCGAATACTAAAAGACGTTCTGTACGGCGAACTCGCAAACCGGAAGCGAATTCCAGGCCGCCCACAGCTACGCTTTGTAGACGCAGGCAAAAGGGACCTTAGAAGCTCAGGGATTGACCCAGGCTCTTGGGAGACTCTGGCGGAAGACAGGGCAGCGTGGCGGACAGCCGTTCAGCAAGGCGTTGTGAATGCGGAGAGGAGGAGAGCAGAAAGCGCAGATGAGAAAAGGGCTCTTCGCAAGCAACGTTCTAGAAACCAAACAACAGAGACTCAGTTTGTATGTGGCAGATGTGACAGAGACTGCCACTCAAGAATCGGCCTGCACAGCCACAGCAGAAAGTGCACGTCATGACCACAACGCCTCCTGGTGCAGACTATCATCTCCTGAGATGTAAAGAGGCCGACGACGACGAAAGGATACATACTGCGTAGATGATCTCAGTTCATCGTCTGGTCTGAAAGCCTGACATCTAGACCACCACCAGAGAAGAAGAAGACAATCCTTGTCCACATATCGGTTTAAACCCAGGATCTTGCTTCTTACACATTTCCTTGTGAGCACTAGGCCACCACTCCACAATTTCGGAAAACGTCCGGAGGATTGCGATTCTGGAAATCCCCTTGATGCAAGAATCGGAAATAAGCAGAAAAGGGATGGAAGGTTGTTGGCTGAAAGCTATCGATCAGTTTTAATAGCTTTCAGTGTTTTCCCCGCAGACATTTGTCCACTCCTTCCCTTTTCCATCAGGAATGTAAACGCAAAGGAAGAAGGTCTTTATACTCTTGACCTATTGAACAAGAACCTGCAATCGCTTGGGACCGCTGGATGATGATCAGGAGGAGGGGGTAAGGTGACGTGGAGTGAAAAGAAGAAAAGTCTGAAGAAATGAAGAGAGTAATAATACAAGAAGAGTCTGATGGCTGTATGCTTACTAATATAGAAAGATGGACACAAGATTTGATATCTGGAGTTCAGTCCCAGCCCACAACTTTAAAAACAGGTCTGTTCACTGCCTTTCTTAAACTTTAAAAAAGGCCTGTTCACTGCCTTTCTTAAACTTTAAAAACAGACCTGTTCACTGCCTATCTTAAACTCTAAAAACAGTTCTGTTCACTGCCTTTCTTAAACTTTAAAAACAGGTCTGTTCACTGCCTTTCTTAAATTTTAAAAACAGGCCTGTTCACTGCCTATCTTAAACTTTAAAAACAGGTCTGTTCACTGCCTATCTTAAACTTTAAAAACAGACCTGTTCATTGCCTATCTTAAACTTTAAAAACAGGTCTGTTCACTGCCTTTCTTAAACTTTAAAAACAGGCCTGTTCACTGCCTTTCTTAAACTTTAAAAACAGGCCTGTTCACTGCCTTTCTTAAACTTTAAAAACAGGTCTGTTCACTGCCTATCTTAAACTTTAAAAACAGGTCTGTTCACTGCCTTTCTTAAACTTTAAAAACAGGCCTGTTCACTGCCTTTCTTAAACTTTAAAAACAGGTCTGTTCACTGCCTATCTTAAACTTTAAAAACAGGCCTGTTCACTGACTGTCTTAAACTTTAAAAACAGGTCTGTTCACTGCCTTTCTTAAACTTTAAAAACAGGTCTGTTCACTGCCTTTCTTAAACTTTAAAAACAGGTCTGTTCACTGCCTATCTTAATCTTTAAAAACAGGTCTGTTCACTGCCTTTCTTAAACTTTAAAAACAGGTCTGTTCACTGCCTATCTTAAACTTTAAAAACAGGTCTGTTCACTGCCTTTCTTAAACTTTAAAAACAGGTCTGTTCACTGCCTGTCTTAAACTTTAAAAACAGGTCTGTTCACTGCCTTTCTTAAACTTTAAAAACAGGTCTGTTCACTGACTATCTTAAACTTTAAAAACAGGTCTGTTCACTGCCTATCTTAAACTTTAAAAACAGGTCTGTTCACTGCCTTTCTTAAACTTTAAAAACAGGTCTGTTCACTGACTATCTTAAACTTTAAAAACAGGTCTGTTCACTGCCTATCTTTAACTTTAAAAACAGGCCTGTTCACTGCCTATCTTAAACTTTAAAAACTGGCCTGTTCACTGCCTATCTTACACTTTAAAAACAGGTCTGTTCACTGCCTATCTTAAACTTTAAAAACAGGTCTGTTCACTGCCTATCTTAAACTTTAAAAACAGGTCTGTTCACTGCCTATCTTAAACTTTAAAAACAGGTCTGTTCACTGACTATCTTAAACTTTAAAAACAGGTCTGTTCACTGCCTATCTTAAACTTTAAAAACAGGTCTGTTCACTGACTATCTTAAACTTTAAAAACAGGCCTGTTCACTGCCTATCTTAAACTTTAAAAACAGGTCTGTTCACTGCCTATCTTAAACTTTAAAAACAGGTCTGTTCACTGCCTATCTTAAACTTTAAAAACAGGTCTGTTCACTGCCTATCTTAAACTTTAAAAACAGGTCTGTTCACTGCCTATCTTAAACTTTAAAAACAGGTCTGTTCACTGCCTATCTTAAACTTTAAAAACAGGTCTGTTCACTGCCTATCTTAAACTTTAAAAACAGGTCTGTTCACTGCCTATCTTAAACTTTAAAAACAGGCCTGTTCACTGACTATCTTAAACTTTAAAAACAGGTCTGTTCACTGCCTATCTTAAACTTTAAAAACAGCTCTGTTCACTGCCTTTCTTAAACTTTAAAAACAGGCCTGTTCACTGCCTTTCTTAAACTTTAAAAACAGGTCTGTTCACTGCCTATCTTAAAATTTAAAAACAGGCCTGTTCACTGACTGTCTTAAACTTTAAAAACAGGTCTGTTCACTGCCTTTCTTAAACTTTAAAAACAGGTCTGTTCACTGCCTGTCTTAAACTTTAAAAACAGGTCTGTTCACTGACTATCTTAAACTTTAAAAACAGGTCTGTTCACTGCCTTTCTTAAACTTTAAAAACAGGCCTGTTCACTGCCTTTCTTAAACTTTAAAAACAGGTCTGTTCACTGCCTGTCTTAAACTTTAAAAACAGGTCTGTTCACTGCCTTTCTTAAACTTTAAAAACAGGTCTGTTCACTGCCTTTCTTAAACTTTAAAAACAGGTCTGTTCACTGACTATCTTAAACTTTAAAAAACAGGTCTGTTCACTGCCTATCTTAAACTTTGAAAACAGGTCTGTTCACTGCCTTTCTTAAACTTTAAAAACAGGTCTGTTCACTGACTATCTTAAACTTTAAAAACAGGTCTGTTCACTGACTATCTTAAACTTTAAAAACAGGTCTGTTCACTGCCTATCTTAAACTTTAAAAACAGGTCTGTTCACTGCCTTTCTTAAACTTTAAAAACAGGTCTGTTCACTGACTATCTTAAACTTTAAAAACAGGTCTGTTCACTGCCTATCTTTAACTTTAAAAACAGGCCTGTTCACTGCCTATCTTAAACTTTAAAAACTGGCCTGTTCACTGCCTATCTTACACTTTAAAAACAGGCCTGTTCACTGACTATCTTAATTAACGTTTCGGCATTCTGGTGGCATCAGCTTAGTGTTTCAGAGGTCACTTCCCCACTCCCCATTTCATGGCCTTACCAGCACAGAGGTCAGTGGTTCTGCCAGATAATTGCTGGCAGATTTGGGTGGAGTGCTTGTTGAGTTGTCTGCATGCGATGAATCCCTTAATTTAACAAACTGTAGACAAACTCTGAACCTACTGTCTATTTCGCCGTTGGCATGGCAGGCAGCAAAGAAGATTCTCCAGTCTTGTCTGTTCTGTAGGTTTGTTGGATTTAAACATTTGCTGAAGCGAGATACGCTTGTGCACCGTTTTGTTGTTTGCTCTGAGAGGCATTGCAATTTGAAATTGTAAATGTGATACAAACGATAAAAGACATAGATAGAGAGAGAAGTAAGGACAACAGGTCAGAGTGACAGAGTGTTTAATTCAAAATTGCCCTGAAAAAGCAACAGCATCAAAAGTGTACTGTCCCCCCACTCCTTTTCGCAATGGCCATAAACTGGATGCTGAAACACTCAAGGAAAAAGAATCCAGTGGAATGAAGAACAGAACCTTTATGATCAAGTTTTTTTTCTGAGTACATAACTGCCATGGCAAATAACACTTAAGATCAGTTGCTTATGGTTCACATCAGCAGCTACACAGGAAACAGTGGCCTTACCATCAGTGCCAGAAACACCAAGAACATGTTGAGCAGGGAACATCAGATGCCAACAGATGTCTCCATTGATAAGAACAAAGTAGAAGAAGTCAATAACTTTTCGTACCTCAGCAGTTCCGCCAGCAACACTGATGACTTTGACCACGAACTGAAACACCAGATACGAAAAATGAACAGTAGCATTCAGCCTGCTGAACAAATTATGGAACAGCAGAAAGATTTCCCTTGGAATTAAGCTGGCATCTTGCAATTCAAACACGACATCAACACCGCTCTACTGCCACTAAAACTTGGCATCTTAAGACCACACAGGAGAAGGAATTAGTCGCCTCTAACACAAGACGTCTCTATAAAACCCTAAACATCGAATGGAATGACTGTCAAATGAAGAAGTCAGGAACAAATCACAACAGCTCCCTGTGTCAACCACCATCTGCAGACAGCGTTCTGGGTGATTGGGGCCATGTCTGGAGGCTCCCCACAAACAAGACATACAAGCCAATTTATTAAATGGACTCCAACAGGCCACAGAAAAACAGGGAGACCCAGGATGAACTGGCAACAGACAGCGGAAAGAGACCTCTGACCGGTCAACAGAAGATGTAATGACACCAGTCAGAGGGCTGAGGACTGTGTACAGTGGGGCACCATGACTGCCTCATGTTTCCAGCAATGCGGGGGTAACTACGTTTAAATAAAGTTTACCCGCCAGACGGGAGGTACCAAGGCAGAATCGAAAGAAGACCTTTCGATTGGGTGTATCCACTTGATATCATGTCCCTCATCTATCTGTCTGTCTGTCTGTCTGTTTATCTATCTATCTATCTATCTATCTATCTATCTATCTATCTGTCTGTCTGTCTGTTTATCTATCTATCTATCTATCTATCTATCTATCTGTCTATCTATCTATCTGTCTGTCTGTCAGTCTGTCTATCTATCTATCTACCTATATCTATCTATCTATCTGTCTGTCTGTCTATCTGTCTATTTGTCTGTCTATCTATCTATCTATCTATCCATCTATCTATCTATCTATCTGTCTATCTATCTATCTATCTATCTATCTATGTATCTATCTATCTATCTATCTATCTATGTATCTATCTATGTATCTATGTATCTATCTGTCTGCCTACCTACCTACCTACCTATCTATCTATCTATCTATCTATCTATCTATCTATCTGTCTATCTATCTATCTATCTCCGCATATAAGTGCACATAACCACCGGTTCATTAACAGTGGTAATTATTTCATTCATACAGCGATGCCACTACGAAGCACAGATTGTGACCACCTTGACATAACCTTACCAAGCATCATGTCATTGTGACTGCTTGCTCTTTTGTCTGTTCACCCGTTCTACTTTGTGTCTTACCAGCAACCCCATCCCCAAAGCAACCTTCTGATGAGAGCACATTGCCAGCCCCCCCCCCCCCCCCCCCCCCGACAAAAAACCCACCCTGGCTCGCATGAACACCCTTAACCCTTTCGCTCTTGCACCCTATTCACCAACTGCAAAAACTCAACCCTTTGGCTCTCTCACCCTATCCACCAGCTCCTGTTATGCTAGCATGGATGACAATGCAGGATGTTTAGGGTGAGGGAGTCAAAGGTTAAGTTTTGGTTATGCTAGCATGAGTGACAATGCAGGATGCTGGTGTTTAGGGTGAGGGAGTCAAAGGGTTAAGTTTTGGTTATGCTAGCATGGATGACAATGCAGGATGCTGGTGGCCAGGGTGAGGGAGTCAAAGGGTTAAGTTTTGGTTATGCTAGCTTGGATGACAATGCAGGATGCTGGTGTTTAGGGTGAGTGAGTCAAAGGGTTAATTTTTTATGCTAGCATGGATGACAATGCAGGATGCTGGTGTTTAGGTTGAGGGAGTCAAAGGGTTAAGTTTTGGTTATGCTGGCATGGATGACAATGCAGGATGCTGGTGGCCAGGGTGCGGGAGTGAAAGGGTTAAAAGCAATACTATCACGTTCCAGAATGTCCCGCAGTCACGTTCCTGGGAAATTCTGTTGACACAAAAATTGAGTCTGCATGGAAGAGGAATGGCCAGCTCAGTCTACTGATTGATTTCAAATGCTCTCAGTGTATTCTCTACAAATGTGACCCGTTTTAACAAAATGAGTCCTAAGGTGAAAATAACAGATTTTAGGATATTATAATTTTCAAAATGTCCAGATTATTACCTCTTTTTTCATATGAAATTTATTATTCTACTCCTAAAAATAAGGAAGTTATGGGTGTTTGAAGTGTGTAACATAGCAAACGGCCATTTTGAGAAAATCAAGTTTTTAAATTTTCACCACTTCAGTGAAGTTTTACCTTAGCAACAGGTATTTCTACTTCACCAATCTTTACCAAATTTTGTACCACGGTACAACACGCCATGCCACAATAGTACACAATAGCTGGTGTGAAAATCTACTGTAATTGTCTTGTTATTTAAGTTTATATATCCCTTTTTCTGACACAAAAAGCATGCCGTTATCTGGTTAAAATGCATTTTAAATACATTTTCCGATTGAATTATAAAGTGCTGAGTGCATGTACATGTAATTTAAAGATAAAATATTCCATTTTTGACGATAATTAAAAATTGACAAAATCGACCCATCAAACCTTTTCCGGGCCTGTACACTTTTCGCTGCCTGCGAGTTAGAACTCATTTCGTGAAAACGGGTCACAAATATTTGCGCTTGCCTTTCTCTCTTTAGCATAACAGCAAAAGTTTATACAAAATCATACAACAGTTTGTGCCAGATTACTTCAGCACACGACGAGAATAGCTTGAAGGTAGACAGGGAAACAGTAATTACTGTGGAGTTTGGAGTTATATCTCTCTTGAGGCTGAGGACATGCACCTACGTTTACTCTTCTTGAAAATGCAGCCCCCTGGCAGTCATGTTCTGTTGAACACTTGTTTCTATCTGTCAATAGTTGGGATTTGAGTATCACCAGAAGTTAGATTGATCCCAGAACCATCCTTCTGTCGTACTTGCCTTACTCCCATCCAAGAGCCCACTCTATTCTAAACTCCCTGATTGTGTGTCGTTTGACGTTGATATTGCTACGTATCCAAATGTTATGTCTTCATCGAGCAGTTACTGGAGCTATTTCAAGAGAGATTCACTGTGCTCGGACAACTCCACATGCGCTCCACCCAAATCTGCCAGCAATTATCTGCCAGATTTCCTGAGGAAATAAGAGGGAAGCAGGGAGAATTTTATATATCAACTAAGTAACATAACTCTTGAGAGTCACAGAGTTATCTCCCATGTCGAATTTCTCAAACCCAACACTGTTTGCGCTACCCATTAAGCTAGCATAGACGCAGCCACAAAGCATAAAGTGGTAAGCTCAGAACTGTGTCTATGCTAGCTGAATGGGTAGCGCACACTGTGTTGGGTTTGAGAAATTCTACATGGGAGATTTCCTGAGCCTGCACAAAACCCTATGCGCTGGCAAGGTCTTGAAAAGGGGAAAGGAGAGAAGGGACCTATCAAACACTAAGCTGACACCACCAGAATGAAGGGACCTATCAAATACTAAGCTGACACGACCAGAATGAAGGAACCTATCAAACACTAAGCTGACACCACCAGAATGAAGGGACCTATCAAACACTAAGCTGACACCACCAGAATGAAGGGACCTATCAAACACTAAGCTGACACCACCAGAATGAAGGAACCTATCAAACACTAAGCTGACACCACCAGAATGAAGGGACCTATCAAACATTAAGCTGACACCACTAGAATGAAGGGACATATCAAACACTAAGCTGACACCACCAGAATGAAGGGACCTATCAAACACTAAGCTGATACCACCAAAATGAAGGGACCTATCAAACACTAAGCTGACACCACTAGAATGAAGGAACCTATCAAACACTAAGCTGACACCACCATAATGAAGGGACCTATCAAACACTAAGCTGGCACCACCAGAAAGAAGGGACCTATTAAACACTAAGATGACACCACCAGAATGAAGGGACCTATCAAACACTAAGCTGACACCACCAGAACGATGGAAACGTTAAGACGGGCAGCCAACAGACCAGATTTTAATGTTGCGGGCTGGGATTGAACTCAGAATAAACAGATCTTGAGTCCATGGCTCTACCCCATCCAGCATGGTATGGGTGGAATGGGAGACTCCCTGAGAGACAGGTTCATCTGTGGCCAGTCGGCTATCACATCATCAGGAGACTGAGGTTGGCACTGCCTTTTTTGTGATCGATTCCCTGGAGCCTGTCTCTGTCTCTGTCTCTGAGGAGTTCAAACAGCGTCGCACTTCGGTACTGACCTGTAACACATTGGTCAGGATGAAAACAAAAAACAACAAACCTTTTTCATTTCAATATGTTAGTGGCGTCGGGAACTTGAAAGGTGATTGCCCCCCCCCCCCCTCGTTGGGTTGCCGGGGGCTCTTTCAGTATAAATAGTATCCCCACCTTCTGGAAATTCTGTGCTAGAAATTTCCTCTTTTCTGTCACTCTCTTTGTTTCTGCCTTGTTGCCTTGCTTTCTGTCATTTCTACTTATTTTCTGCCTTAATGGTCCATTCACCTGTATTTTTTCGATAAAGTCTTACGTACTTGTTCTTCGGATTGATAACTGGGTACATGTATTAAGTGCATTTTTGGCTCTAAGGAGGTGAGATATGTGAAAGCAATTTTAGGTAATTGATGCCTGTTTTTATATATATTTTGGTGTCCTTATGTACGCTTATATTTGTATTCAGGTGTGTTTTTTAAATTTCCCCTGTGCCATAAATCGGACGGAATGGTTCTACGCCGGGGGCATGTCCTTAGATTATGTGCGCGAATGCATTGATATGTGTACTTAATTTTCTTTTCTTTTTCTTTTTGTTGTTGTTGAAGTTTTGTGTTGTTTGAAGCGGTTATAGCCCTGATATGGCTCTGCGCAGTCGGCTGGGCTTTAAACAGTAATAAAAGAAAGAAAAGAAAGGTGATTGTCCGGACAGTGGCAAGGCATTGGTGGTTCGAGTCCATCAGGTCTGTCATTGTGTTTCTTGTTAAACAGTTACAGTGGATGGCGGTGACTGAACCGTAGTGTCCAGATGCAATAATTTTGACAAATGGTAGCAAAAAACATGAAATCCCCTCATGCAAAATAAAAACAAATGGCACAACCTTGACACAGGTTAATAAGTTCAAATACCTGGGAACGGTCATTTCATCAGACGGCAGAAGCACATCGGAAATAGCTGGCAGAATCGGCCAAGCCAAAACAGCATTCAAGAAGATGACAAGCATTCTTACCAACAAATGCCTATCAATTAACATCAGAAAGAGAGTCCTTGAATGTTATATAGAACCAATACTGTTGTACGGATGCGAGTCGTGGACAGTCAGCAAACAAAGCCAGAGCAGGATCGAGGCAGCCGATCACTCATAAGGAAGATTAGGAAAAGACAAGCAACATTTATAGGCCATTTTACGAGGAAGGGGGATTTGGAGCACCTGGTCACAATGGGAAAGCTGGAGGGAAAGAGAGCACCAGATAGACCCAGGGAGAGAATGCTAGACGGACTTGCAGAGTGGCTGGGGATGAAGAGGGTGGGGGAGATGCTGGGGGCAACGAGAGATAGAGATGGTTGGAAGTACTGCTACCATCATCATCATCATCATCATCATCATCATCATCATCATCATCATCATCATCATCATCATCATCATCATCATCATCAGGTGCCCTGCCGCATGGCGTTGGCGATCATGGACTTCCATCTGTCTCTATCTCCTGTTGCCTCAAGCATCTCTCCCACCCTCCTCGTCTTCAGCCACTCTGCAAGTCCGTCTAGCATTTTCTCCCTGGGTCTACCTGGTGCTCTCTTTCCCTCCAGCCTTCCCGTTGTGACCAGGTGCTCCAAATCCCCCTTCCTCATAAAATGGCCTTTTCCTAATCTTCCTTATGAGTGATCTACTTGTGTCTGCCTCCATCAAGACTGTCTAGTTTGTTTTCTTTGCTCTCCATGGAACTCTCAACATTCTTCTTAAAAACCACATCTCGGCTGCCTCAATCTTGCTCTGGCTTTGCTTGTTGACTGTCCACGCCTCACATCCGTACAACAGTATTGGTTCTACGTAACATTCAAGAACTCTCTTCCTGATGTTAATTGATAGGCATTTGCTGGTAAGAATGCTTGTCATCTTCTTGAATGCTGTTTTGGCTTGGCCGATTCTGCCAGCTATTTCCGATGCGCATCTGCCGTCTGATGAAATGACCGTTTCCAGGTATTTGAATATATTAACCTGTATCAAGGTTGTGCCATTTGCTGTTATTTTGCATGAGGAGATTTCATGTTTTTTACTGATCACCATGACTTCAGTCTAACTGCTGTTTGGTTCCAACCCCTTACCTTTGCTTTCTATTTCTAGTATATTCACAAGGTTTTGTAGGTCCCTTTCAAATGTCATAGGTGGCATAAAGTCGTATTAAGATCTTTAGTGTCAGCTGGTGCATAGGGGCTGTCACTGCAAGCCGTCAGTGTCCGTCCTCACTCACGTGTTAAGATATTTAGCGTCAGTTGGTTGATGGAGGCTGTCATCACAAGGGGTCAGTGTTGGTCTCCACACACATGTCAGAATATTGACTGTCAGCTGGTTGATGGGATCTGCCATTGCAAGAGGTCAGTCTTGGTCTCCACACCGAAAGGCAGCACTCAGTCTGACTCTGTGAGAAAGTCATTAGTGCCCACCACTAGGAGACACAGTCGGTGTTGTTTTGTATGGAGGGAACGTGTTGTGAGCTGAATTGGCTGGCATGGAAGCATCGACACTGAAACAACACAGAGAACCAGGAGACTGAAGATAAAGAATATATATCGTGTCTGTAAAGGAAACAGTTATTGTTACTGTTATTGTTGTTTAAAGCCCAGCCGACTGCGTAGAGCCGTATCAGGGCTATAACCGCTTCAAAACATACAAAACTTCCGCAGGAAAAAAAAGAAAAGAAAATTAAGTACACATAATTATTCGCGCAGATAATCTAAGGACATGCCCCCGGCGTGACCACGCCGTCCAATTTATCGCACAGGGGATTTAAAAAAGACACCTGAATACAATTTTAACATGCCTCAGGACACCAAAATATATACAAAACGGGCCTATATTACCTAGAATTGCTTATGCATATCTCACTTCCCCGGAGCCAAAAATGTACTTAGTACATGTGCCCAATTATCAGTCCTAAGAAAAAGTACGTAAGACTTTATTGAACACATACAGGTGAATGGGCCAGCAAGGCAGAAAATGATAGGTAGAAATGACAGGATGCAAAGGAACAAGGCAGAAACCAAGAGAGTGACAGAAAAGAGGAAATTTTTTGCACAGAATTTCCAGAAGGTGGGGATACTATTTATACTGAAAGAGCCCCCGGCATCCGTATGGGGCGGGGGGGGGGGGGAAGAAACAGTTAAAACAGTAGCGACATCAACAAGAACGAAGAAGAAGAAGAAGAAGAAGAAGAAGAAGAAGAAGAAGAAGAAGAAGAAGAAGAACAAGAACAAGAACAAGAACAAGAACAAGAACAAGAACAAGAACAAGAACAAGAACAAGAACAAGAACGGAGTGGTCAACGCCAGGGGCATGTCCTTAGATTATGTGCGCAAATGCATTGATATGTGTACTTAATTTTCTTTTCCTTTTTTCCTGTTTAAGTATTATGTATGCATTGAAATGGTTTTGACCCCGATATGGCTCTACGCAGTCGGCTGGGCTTTAAAATAGAAATAAGGAAATAACAAAACGATGGTGGTGGTGGTGGTGATGATAATGATGATAGAATAAAGCTTGCTTTAACTTTCATTGGAAGAAGATTATTCCACCACATAGCTGACCTGATGGAATAAGCGACACAACACAACGGAACACAAAATAGTAAATCAAAACAGGAGAATTAACTGATAGATTCATCATCATCATTAGGTGCCCTGCCGCATGGCGTTGGCGACCATGGACTTCCAACCATCTCTATCTCTCGTTGCCCCTAGCATCTCCCCCACCCTCCTCATCCCCAGCCACTCTGCAATTCCGTCCAGCATTCTCTCCCTGGGTCTACCTGGTGCTCTCTTTCCCTCCAGCTTCCCCGTTGTGACCAGGTGCTCCAAATCTCCCTTCCTCATAAAACGGCCTATAAATGTTGCCTGTCTTATCCTAATCTTCCTTATGAATGATCTACTTGTGTCTGCCTCCATCAAGATTGTCTCGTTTGTTTTCTTTGCTGTCCATGGAACTCTCAACATTCTTCTGAGAAACCACATCTCGGCTGCCTCAATCTTGCTCTGGCTTTGCTTGCTGACTGTCCATGCCTCGCATCCGTACAACAGTATTGGTTCTATATAACATTCAAGGACTCTCTTTCTGATGTTAATTGTTAGGCATTTGTTGGTAAGAATGCTTGTCATCTTCTTGAAGTGATAGATTGCCACAACGAAAAAACAACCATACATGTGTTTATAATTAAGATAAATTGAAAACATTCAAAACATATATAAGACTAAATGTGCCCATTGAAAATATTAAGTATCTGTCAACAATCAACAAACATTAACATAGAAAAGACAGCATATCTCGTTTAAGATAATACCAAAGAAATAAGAGGGGTGTTCTGAGCTTACTGTTTTTGTGCTTTGTATCTGCTTCTATGCTAGCTGAATGGGTAGCGCAAACTGTGTTAGATTTGAGAAGTTCTACAACATGGGAGATAATTCCTACGTGACTCTCAAGAGTTATGTTCTTTGATTAATATCGTTTAAGATAGTTTTTGTTTTAAAGCAGATATGTACACAGAAAGTGTATTCCCACTCCCATTCTTATGATGTTTCCTTTAAGAACAAAAAAATCAGCCAGCTACCAGCGACATGTAGAAATCCTCACAGAAGGCCATGAAATATTTTATGTCTTGTTATTCGTGTGAACCTTGTATCCTTCCCCGACAGTTATGCCTTTAAGCCAGTCACAACACTTAGAGCCCAGCGCACGTGCGTGTCGGTACATGTGCACCGGCTGCTTACCATGGCGTCCTTCTGATTAGGATGTGTCCACAGGCGGCCGGTGTTGTTCAAAACCAATGAAGCCACAGACAGCCTGGGTCAGTGGCAGGGTCTAAGCCTGAGAATGGTTCAGGGGCGGTAATTTCCATTGTTGAATTGGTCACATCATAGTTGGGGTTCCTGATTAAGGGTTTATTGCCAGTCTTCCTCTGCTTTTGTGGACAGACGTTGCTGTGTACGTCATGAATGAATCGGGGTTCACCATGCATGTGACCACAGCGCAGTGCTTTTCTGTGCAATTTACTCTCATCGAACACTTACGTATCTGTAGTTTCTCTGAAACATGACTAAAATAAAGGTCACTGCAGTATAGTGTCTTTATTACTTGATGTAAAAATATTTGTACTGCACAAAGCAGTCATAAAGGTAACGTTATTTCTAATAACGTTTCAATCCCTTCTGTCAACGATAAAGTGTCTTCAGTGTACTTTCCCCATCTATCTAAGATGTGTTATTCCATGATAATCGTACCATCTTTACATTTTAAGTAACCA
>JAPXFY010002878.1:22500-24480 GCA_030674185.1 Monoplex corrugatus
CCGAGTAACACTCAGTGGTGCGAGTCAAGAGGCGCTGTATATTGTCTGGTGTGTCACTGTCTAGAAGTTGGGTGTCATCAGCATAGAAGTGGTGTTTTATAGAGTGGGAGTTGATGATGGTGGACAGGGGGGGAGGTGTAAAGAGTGAAAAGAACAGGGCCAATGACAGATCCTTGTGGAACACCACAGGTCAGGCATGCAGGTTGAGAGTAAGTGCCATTAATGAGAACAGTTTGTTTTCTGTTTGACAGATATGAAGTGAACCAGGAGAGAGCAATGTCAGAGATGCCAAAAGTATGATGAAGTCTAGAAAGGAGAATACCATGATCAATGGTATCAAAGGCTGCAGACAGATCAAGGAGTGTGAGGAGAGAGACTTTGCCAGTATCAGTTGCAAGGAGGAGATTGTTGAGAATGTGTAGCAGGGCAGTTTCAGTGCTATGGCACTGGCGGTAGGCTGACTGGAAAGGATTGAGAAGATTGTTGGCAGACAGGTGAGAGTTCAGCTGGTTGAGGACAACTTTTTCGATGAGTTTTGACAAGAAAGACAGATTAGAGATAGGCCGGTAATTTTTCAGTTCATTTGGGTCTAAATTGTATTTCTTGAGGAGAGGGTGAACAATAGCAGACTTGAAATAATCTGGGTCAGTTCCAGTTTGAAGAGAAGTGTTGATGATGTCAGTGATGAATGGGAGGAGAGAAGGGAGACAGTCAGAGTAGAGAGAACCTGGAAGAAGATCCAGTTCGCAGGTTTTGAACGACATGGATCTGATTGTGTTGATAATTTCTTCTTGTGAGACTGGGGTAAAAGTAGTAAGAGGTGTGCCAGAGAAGGAAGGGTCAGGTGGGCATGGTTGACAGGGTGTCCTGTCAAGCCTGTCACGAAGAGTTTGTATTTTGGTGGTGAAATACTTGGAGAATACAGATGGGAGTTCTTCATTTGTGTGTTTTGTTGGGAGAGGTAAATCTTTTCGTGTGCCAAGGAGATGATTCATGGTTGTAAAGAGTTCTCTTGAAGAAGAGGCATTCAGGATTTTGGTTTGGAAATAGCTTGTTTTAGCAGATGCAATGAGGGTGGATACTTTTGTTTTAGGGGCACAAATTACCTAAAATCGCTTTCGCACATTTCACTTCCTTAGAGCCAAAAATGCACTTAGCACATGCACCCAACTATCGATCTTAAGAGAAAGTAAGTTAGACTTTATCGAACACATACAGGTGAATGGACCAGAAAAGCAAGAAAGAATAGGAAGAAATGACAGAAAGCACAGGAACAAGGCAGAAACAAAAGAGAGTGATAGAAAAGAGGAAATTTCTAGCACAGAATTTCCAGAAGGTGGGAATACTATTTATACTGAAAGATCCCCCGGCATCCTCACGGGGAGGTTGGCAAAGGGATAGAGCTATTGATTTCAGTCTAACAGAATGGGACCGAGCCTGGTTCATAGAACTTTATATGTGTATGACTTCCAATTCTTAACTCTGCTCAGGGCTAGGGAAGGCAAAAGACTGTGGCTCCCGTCAAAATGCTGACCCAAAACTGGTGAGGTCTTTACCACCTCACTCCCCATGAAAGACGGGTTAGATTATTAGGAATCTTAACCATTGTTTTAAATTCCTACATGTTTTGACAGTGAATCTTTTTATTTATTTAACATTCCGATTTTTCTAGGATGCATCGTGTCTGTAGGTTGTTTTGCCCACATTGTGCTGGCGATAAGGTCCCCTCTTGGAGATGCTGGGGGCTCTTTCAGTACAAATAGTATCCCCACCTTCTGGAAAGTCTGTGCTCGAAATTTCCTCTTGCCTGTCACTCTCTTTGTTTCTTTCTTCCTCCTTTGCTTTCTGTCATTTCTTCCTATCATTATCTGCCTTAATGGTCCATTCACCTGTATGTGTTCGATAAAGTCTTACGTACTTTGTCTTAGGACGGATAATTGAGTACATGTATTAAGTGCATTTTTTGTTCTATGGAAATGA
>JAPXFY010002879.1:12500-15000 GCA_030674185.1 Monoplex corrugatus
CGCGGTGAAGGCTGCAAAGACGTGCATGAAGAAAGCAGAACACAACAATCAAGATCCCTTCCTCGCTTTACTTGAGCTGAGAAACATCCCGACAGAGACTGTAAACAGTTCGCCTGTTCAGAGACTGTTCGGCAGAAGAACACGAACACAAGTGCCGACGTCAAAGACATTACTCCAACCTACAGTTTTACCAATCAAGAAAAAACTTGAGAAAAGGAAACTGAAACAAGCGCACTACTACAACAGAAGCGCAGTAGAGCTGACAGAACTGAGTCCAGGACAGATTGTGAAATTCCAACCTCCAGGATCCAAAAAGTGGATCAGCGCCAAAGTAGACCAACAGGTGAACATCCGGTCATACAACATTCGCACAGAGGACGGACGTCAGTACAGAAGGAATCGTCGTCAGCTACGAGACACAACAGAAACGGAGCTTCAGCAGACAATCAACCCTCAACGACTTGTTCAGAGAAGGATGATTTCTGGAAGACATCAGGAAAGCGACACATCGGGCAAGCAACAGCAAATCATCATTCCATCAAAACAGATGCAGGAAGATAACAAGAAAACTGGAACTGGAACAGATGTCAGGATGCCAGCATCGTCTGTCCGTGAGAACTCATCTGATCAGTCACCAGTCATCAAAATGTCTGAGACAACCAACATCAAGGAGCCAGATGAAGTTATCAAACAAAGACAGGACAACCCGAACCATTTAGTTCTCCTTATAGAACAAGATCTGGAAGACAAAGCAAAAGGCCAGATTTCCTGAAATATGAATGAAACTGAAGACTCTACCACAATCAGATAAACTGAAAGCATTGCGAAATATGGACATGATGATGATGGATAGTATAATGATCAGAGATAAAATGAGGTGGATGAATGATTGGGCCCTGTGCGTGAGAGAAAGAATGAGTGTTTCTTAAGTTAATGTTGTGATAAAGGTGAGAAACACATTTATTTCGTATGGACTGAAAGATAGGAAAAAATGACTGATTTTGTTTCCTTAAAGAAAGGGAGATGTGACGTGTGTTGACAGTAAACAGCGTGCGGATAACAGCACGGCATGATATTCGTTTAAATGATAACTGATTGCTGTTCACTGTGAAATGTATATATATAGACAGTTGAGAATCAGACAGTGACGAGTAAAGACGAAGAAGCATTGCCCTGTCTTCCGAGTTGGCTGTAGAAAGAACGAAACACACAGTGTCATTGCTTTTAACCCTTTGACCCCTGCACCCTACCCACCAACTGCTGAAACTTAATCCTTTGATTCCCTCACCCTATTCACCACCTTCCTGCAGGAAGCTGGTGGACAGGGTGAGGGAGTCAAACGGTTGTTTTTGCTTTGATAGCATGGTTGACAATGTAGGAAGCTGGTGGACAGGGTGAGGGAGTCAAAAGGTTGTTTTTGCTTTGATAGCATGGTTGACAATGTAGGAAGCTGGTGGACAGGGTGAGGGAATGAAAGGATTAAATCTTACAAAAAAATCTTTGGATAAATTTTATGAGAAATACTTTTTTCTGGATTTTGTTTGTTTGTTTTTGTTTGTTGTTGTTGTTGTTGTTATGGGGTTTTTTTGTTTGTTTTTTTTTTTCCATTTCCTCGGAAAATCCATACCTTGCTTCTTTCTTTTCAAGGCAGAGAATTTTCCCCCAAATATTTATGTATGTCACCTATCAAAATTCTCACTGGGAAGTTTATCACCTAATTCTACATGGTTTTTGTAACTGTTATTTCAGTTTAAAGCCCAGCCGATTGCGTAGATCCATATCAGGGTTATAACCGTTTCAAAACATATGCAACACTTCAACAGGAGAAAAAGGAAAGAAAAATAAGTACACATATCAATACATTCGCGCACATAATCTAAGGACATGCCTCTGGCGTTGACAACTTCATCCAATTTATCGTACAGGAGATTAAAAAGCATATCTGAATACAAATTTAAACATAACTAAGGACACTAAAACATCAAAATGGGCCTAAATTATTTAATATTGCTTCCGCATACCTCATTTCTGTAGAGCCCAACATGCACTCAATACGTGTACCCAATTATCAATTCTAAGAGAAAAGTACATAAGCCTTCACCGAACACATACAGGTGAATGGACCAGAAAGGCAGAAAATGATAGGAAGAAATGGCAGAAAGCAAAGGAACAAGGCAGAAACAAAGAGATTGACAGAAAAGAGGAAATTTCTAACATAGAATTTCCCGAAGTTGGGGATACTGTTTATACTGAAAGAGCCCCCGGCATGCCCATAGGGGTAATTCTACACGGTAAACCCGTGTGTTATCAGGGAAATACCTATATGCCTTGGAAGCAACCCTGTATATGTTATGTCTTGTCTATGTGTGTGTGTTTGGTCAGTTCAAGAATGAAAGACTGTCAATCTTGAACACAAGACCAATAATATTGTAGGTATTTCTCTCCTCTCTCATAGTTGTGTGTAGGGTAGTTGCAGAGTATAAAGGTAAGCTTGGGCGCT
>JAPXFY010002881.1:10000-12500 GCA_030674185.1 Monoplex corrugatus
CATCGTGGTGGTGTCGGCTTAATGTTTCATAAGTCCCGCGATCTTACCAAGCTATCGAGCTTCCACACCTCGAAGAGTCATGCAGATCTTCTGGCCCAGCACCATTTCCAACCATTATTTAACAAGAATCACCACGAGGGTGCGGATGGGACCCAATGCCTCGCCGCTCTCCCGACAATTGCCTCCCAAGCTCCCGACGCCACGCAATGGTTCATCAAGCGAAATGGGGTGAGGGGGTTGGCCATACATTGTGTGACCCATTCGGACCTAGTCACCAGTTACCTTGTTTACAAACCGAATGGCAAGGTGGGGGACATGACAATCCCCGGCACATAGCCACACACCACGTGCACCAACCAGGTCCAGCCCAGCCTCCGGACCAAGACAGAATGGCAGAGCCTTCTCTCGTCCCACTCTGGTCTTCAACTCTTTCCAGCAGCCCGCCTAGCCACCAGCTCGCATAGCTGCCAGCTCCTTTCCCCGATGAAATGAAGAGAGTATTGGCACTATCATCCTGAAAACACGATGGACACATCGTCAAAAGAAATGAGAATAACTTCATTCAAACATATACATACATACATACAAACATACATACATACATACATACATAATAATATATAATAATAATAATAATAATAATAATAATAATAATAATAATGATAATAATAATAATAATGTTCATTTGTATAGCGCATATTCCATATAAAAACATGCTCACCAGCGCTTTACATTTCGTAAGAAAGGCAAAAGGTGATAAAAAAATGTTCACAATTACATACACAATAAGATAACAACAAACATTAAAGCTATACAAGTAAGAAGACACATAAGAAACCACAGAATATTAAAATTTAAACACTGACTTATGTAATGAAGAAAGATTAACATATTTTTCATATGAATAAAGAGGCATACTGTGTTTATATATTGCTGCGTGTGTGTGCTTGCGTACGTGTGTGTGTGTGTGTCTACGTGTGTGTGTGCGTGCGTGTGCGTTGCTGTGTGTGTGTGTGTGTTTGTAAGAATGTGTGTGTGTGTGTGTGTGTGTGTGTGTGTGTGTGTGTGTGTGTGTGTGTGTGTGAGTGTGTGCGTGTGCTATGTTTGCATGCGTGCGTGTGTGTTTATGCATGCAATAGTTGTACATAAAATTATAATCAATATTTTGAATGAAGATAAAAACAGAAAAATTCTCTAATCCATATACAGGAAAAACATTATAACTTCAGTATTACAGCATTAACACCCTGACAAACAAAATTACCTCACATACATACATACATACATACATACATACATACATACATGCATAAATAAATACATACATACATACATACGTACGTACGTACGTACGTACATACATACATACATACATACATGCATACATGCATACATATATACGTACGTACATACATACATGCATACATACTTCCGTACATACATACATACACACATACATACATACATACATACGTACGTACGTACGCGATTTCAACGCCAGAGTGGGTGTCGATTACAATTCCTGGCCCACCTGCTTGGGTCAGTTCGGCACTGGGAAAATGAACGAGAATGGCCAGCGCCTGCTAGAGCTCTGTTGTCATTATGGGTTGTGCGTCAGTAACACCTTCTTCAACACGAAGCCTCAGCATCGAGTCTCCTGGAGACACCCGCGATCCAAACACTGGCACCAGCTCGACCTGATCCTCACCAGACGTGTCAACCTTTCTAGCATCAAGATCACTCGCAGCTACCAGAGCGCCGATTGTGACACTGACCACTCTTTGGTGTGCAGCAATGTGAAGCTCCGCGCGAAGAGACTGCACCGTACGAGAAAGGAGGGCCGACCTCGCATTGACACCAGCAAAACACGCGATCAAAGAAAAGTGGAGGAGTTTGCGCGTGTGTTGGAGGATTCTCTCCCTGGCCCACCCACTGCAAACGCCCAAGACCGATGGGAACACTTCAGAGATGCTGTCTACAATGCCGCCATGTCTACATTTGGCAAAAAGACCAGCAAGTCAGCTGATTGGTTCGAAGCCCACTCAGAAGAAATGACACCAGTCATCGAGGCCAAGAGAAACGCCTTGACAGCATACAAAAGCAATCCCAGTGAGCAGAACCTCCAGGTTCTCCGCGCTGCTCGCAGCAAAGTCCAGCAGTGTGCCAGACAATGCGCCAATGGCTATTGGCTTCAGCTTTGCTCCCAGATTCAGATTGCGGCTGACACAGGCAACATCAAGGCGATGTATGAAGGCATCAAGCAGGCATTGGGCCCAACGCAAAAGAAAACTGCCCCTTTGAAATCAGCTACAGGGGAGGTGATTCAAGACAGAGAACAACAGATGGAGCGCTGGGTAGAACACTACACTGAGCTATATGCAAGGGAAACTGTAGTCTCAGAAGACGCCCTGAATGCCATAGAGTGCCTACCAGAACTGGAAGAGCTTGACAGAGAACCAACCATAGATGAGCTCAGCGAAGCCCTGGACTCTCTTGCCTC
>JAPXFY010002881.1:22500-24476 GCA_030674185.1 Monoplex corrugatus
TTCTTCTTCTTTCTTCTTTTCTTCTCTTCTTCTTCTTCTTCTTCTTCTTCTTTTCTTTCTTCTTCTTCTTCTTCTTCTTTTCTTCTTCTTCTTCTTCTTCTTCTTTCTTCTTCTTCTTCTTCTCTTCTTCTTCTTCTTCTTCGCAATTCTTCTTCTTCTTCTTCTTCTTCTTCTTCTTCTTCTTCTTCTTCTTCTTCTTTCTTCTTCTTCTTCTTCTTTCTTCTTCTTCTTCTTCTTCTTCTCTTCTTCTTCTTCTTCTTCTTCTTCTTCTTTCTTCTTCTTCTTCTTCTTCTTCTTTCTTCTTCTTTCTTCTTCTTCTTCTTCTTCTTCTTCTCCTTCTTCTTCTTCTTTTTCTTCGCAATTCTTCTTCGCAATTCTTCTTCGCAATTCTTCTTCGCAATTCTTCTTCTTCATCTTTTTCTTCTTCTTCTTCTTCTTTTACTTCTTCTTCTTCTTCTTTCTTCTTCTTCTTCTTCTTCTTCTTCTTCTTCTTCTCCTCCTTCTTCTTCTTTTTCTTCTTCTTCTCCTCCTCCTTCTTCTTCTTCTTCTTCTTCTTCTTCTTCTTCTCCTCCTTCTTTTTCTTCTTCTTCTTCTTCTTCTTCTTCTTCTTCTTCTTCTTCTTCTTCTCCTCCTTCTTCTCCTCCTCCTTCTTTTTCTTCTTCTTCAACATCGGTATGGTGCAGTTTGTATGTATGGAGTTGTAGATATTAAAACAAAGTACAGAAGATCCAATTCACACAATGATACCAGTTTTATTTCTCTGTTGTGAATATTTACGGAGATGTGGTGTTTTAAAATCAGTAACTGCGAAATCGGTCATTTTGTGTGAAAAAGGTTAATTTCTTTTTATCACACAACTGATTAAAGTCATTAGCAACAGACCTAAATTTCAACGAAACATCAAAACTATGTAATTAAATAAGACATATGGTTTGCACTGCGTATGCCCGGAATGTCAATAAACTCCGGTGCCGTTTGTTGGTCAGTTTATTTTTAATTATAAAAATTGAAAGCTTATCACTATAAGCAATGACAAGAGCAAAATAAGCACTAAAATCTGTTGTTGGTGGGGTTTTTTTTTTTTCGTTTTGTTTTGGGTTTTCCAGTCAAACTTTTCGTCAAAAGCTTATGAACGGGTATTGATCACATAATACAATCTTTCTGGACAGCTATGCATCTAAAACTGTGTGTGGTGCGTGGGGGGGGGGGGGGACCTTGATTTTGACCATGTCAGTGTTTTCCTGGCCACCTTTCAATGTCTCTAAGTAGAAGAGCAAATATACCTGTGCACGGCCTCTGTGACTGTGTATGACAAAGTGATTTCGTCAGAACTATTTTGAGTGTCTAGTCAGTAATGCTCACAAGACTGGGTGACCTCAGCCTTGATAAACCGTCCAACTGTGCGGAACAGATCAGCCGGGAAAGTCCGCGGGACACTGTAGGCCTACTTTGTCAAAACACACACACACACACACACACACACGCACGCACGCACAGACGCACGTACACACATTATATACACACATATACGCACGCACACACATATATACACACACATATATATACACACACATATATATACACACACATATACACACACACATATATATACACACACATATGTATATATACACACACAGACACACGCAACACACACACACACACACACACACACACACACACACACACACACACACACACACACACACTACGCACACACACACAGACGCGCACACACACACACACACACACACACACACACACACACACACACACACACACACACACTAAAACACGCCGACTCCCATGAATGTTTGTACTCTCCCGACGGGCGAATAGTCAAGTGGATAAGACGCCAGACTTCCAAACTAAAGGCCCGGGGTTTGATCCTGCCTAGGTAGGCCTACCTCCCGCCTTGTGGGTTAAGGATGGAGATTTTTCCGATCTCCCAAGTCAACATAATGTGCAAACCTGTT
>JAPXFY010002882.1:0-2500 GCA_030674185.1 Monoplex corrugatus
TCAAAGTGTACTCACGCACCAGGCATACGCATACAATCGACAAAGACCACCTTATAATAATATACACAGACGAAGGGAAAGAAATAGTTGTAGAATTCATTGTTCGGGAAAAAAAGATTTTTTTTTCAAATTGAATGAAATACACCAATAAATAAATGGATAGATAGATAGATAGATAGATAGAGAGAGAGAGAGAGGGATAGATAGATAGATAGAGAGAGATAAATAGATAGATAGACAGATAGATGAATAGAGAGATAGATAGACAGATAGATAGATAGACAGAGATAGATATATATATATATAGAGAGAGAGATAGATAGATAGATAGAGAGAGAGAGAGAGCGGGATAGATAGATAGAAAGAGAGAGATAGATAAATAGATAGATAGACAGATAGATGAATAGAGATAGATAGATAGATAGACAGACAGAGAGATAGATAGAGAGAGATAAATAGATAGATAGATAGATAGATAGATAAATAGATAGATAGATAGATAGATAGATAAGACAAACTTGAGCCACACGAACTATATGCTTCATATTCATTGTGATTCACAGTTTAAAACTATAGACACACACACATACTAATAAACACAGCACGACCTTCATCGGTTAGGGAGTCACAGAAAAAAATAATCATGACTGAATATTGGGTGGGAGCGGAAATACTGTTCTGCTAATGATATTGCAACCACTTAACAATAAAAATGTTAACAAGATAGTCAAGCTATTCTAAGAATCTCATTTTTTACCTTTTACAGAAAAAAAAATATCAGAGAAATTCGAGATTTTGTTCTTTTCGTGGTCACTGTGACCTTGAAGAAGCTTCGGTTAAAATAATACAACGTTCATCAAGAATGATGGTAGACTTGTCAGCAGTGAAAAACAGATGTGAGTTACAATGAATATGCATTACAGAGTTTGTATGGCTCAAGTTTATCTTTATTTATTTATTCATTATTAATAATTAATTAATTAATTTGTTCGTTTATTTATTTGTTTATTTATGCATACATGTCTGTACGTATGTATGTATGTATTATGTATGTATGTATGTATGTATGTATGTATGTATGTATGTATGTATGTATGTATGTATGTATGTATATATATGTATGTATGTATGTATGTATGTATATATGTATGTGTGTATGTGTGTATGTATGTATATATGTACGTATGTATGTATGTATGTATGTATATATGTGTGTATGTATGTATGTATGTACGAGCGTATGTATGTATGTATATAAGTATGTGTGTATGTGTGTATGTATGTATGTATTTTATATATTTACATATCTATTTATTTTTTAAATTTATTTATTTATCTATTTATTGAGCTTTAATTAGCTTCATTTGCCTTTCTATTTCTGGATGGATCTTTACCGAATTTTAAGGAATCGTGAAGGCATAAGTCTGGGAGGACAAGATGTCAAAGTCAAGGTCATAGGGACCACGAAAGTGCATAAAAAGCAGCAGTGTTTGAAGAACGTGCGCCAACAGCTTTCTCAGAAACTTATGACAATATTTAACCCTTTGACTCTTGCACCCTATCCACCAACTGCAAAAAAAGTTAACCCTTTGACTTTCTCACTCTATTCACCATCTTCGTGCAGGAGGGTCAGTGGATGGGATATAGGAATCAAGGGGTTAAGTTTTTGCTTTGCTAGTAAGCTTGGCAATGTAGGATGCTGGTGGACAGGGTGCGGTAAAGATCTATACAGAAACAGAAAACCAAAACTCAGGTCACCATCAGTCGCCGTGGTGTAGTGGTTAACGCAACGGACTACAGACTGGAAGGTTGTGGGTTCGAATCCCCATCAGTCCCTTCAAACATGTATCTGTGGTGGGATTTTTTGGCTCTAACCGGCTCCTACCCAGAGTTGGACGTGCTATGGGCTCGTTTGGGAAGACTGGGACCACACAGTCGAGTCTCATCCACTTCATGGACGCGTCATTGAAGGTGTTGTTCAAATGTTCTGACCAACACCGCAGTGTCTGTATTTCTCGGGCCTGGTTGACGCCAGGATAGTAAGCATAGAGTACAGCCCTGTCACGCAGTCTCAATCCTAGGTGGAACTCCACAGCATCATGATTATCATCCTCATCGACATCATCATCATCGCATTATAAGAAATAAACAAACAAACAAACACAAAAACACAAAAACACACAAACACACAAACACACAAACACACAAACACACAAACACACAAACACACAAACAAACAAGCACACTAACAAACACACAAACAAACACACAAACAAGCACACAAACACACAAACACACAAACAAACACACAAACACACAAACAAACACACAAACAAACAAACAAACACAGAAACACAGAAACACACAAACAAACACACAAACACACAAACACAAACACACAAACAAACAAACAAACAAACAAACAAACAAACAGACAAACACACAAACAACAAACGGTGCCAGCCTCCGTGGCTATTAAGGTGGCGTAGAAAATGGGACG
>JAPXFY010002882.1:15000-17500 GCA_030674185.1 Monoplex corrugatus
GTGTGTGTGTGTGTGCGTGCGTGTGCGTGTGTGTGTGTGTGTGTGTGTTCGTTCGTTCTTTGATTTAACGTCTTTTCACTATAAGTGATATTAGTGTGTGTGTGTGTGTGTGTGTGTGTGTGTGTGTTTGCATGAGTGTGTGTGTGTGTTTGCGTGTGTGTGTGTTTGCGTGTGTGTGTGTTTGCCTGTGTGTTTGCGTGTGTGTGTGTGTGTGTGTGTGTGTGTGTGTGTGTTTGCCTGTGTGTGTGTGTGTGTGTGTGTTTGCGTGTGTGTGTGTTTGCGTGTGTGTGTGTTTGTGTGTGTGTGTGTTTGCGTGTGTATGTGTTTGCGTGTGTGTGTGTTTGTGTGTGTGTGTGTTTGCGTGTGTGTGTGTTTGCGTGTGTGTCTTTTCTTCTTTCTTTCTTTAATTTAACGTCTTTTCACTATAAGAGTGAATGTGTGTGTGTGTGTGTGTGTGTGTGTGTGTGTGTGTGTGTGTGTGTGTGTGTGTGTGTGTGTGTGTATGTGTGTGTGTGTGTGTGTGTGTTTGTGAATGCGTGCGTGCATCTATGTGTATGTTTTTGCGTGTGTGTTTGTAGGCATGCGTGTGTGTGTGTGCATGTATACATAATATATGCATATAAACGTGTGTGCAACTGTGTGTATGCGTGTATTTGTGCACGTGTGCATAAATCTGTGTGTGTACGTGTGTTTAGGTTACCACATGCATGTGTGCATAATTGTCTATATAAGCGTATGCGTTTGTGTGTGGGGTGGTGTTGGTGGGAGGCTATGTATATGTGTATGTGTGTGTTTGTGTGTGTGTGTGTTTGTGTGTGTGTGTGTGTTTGTGTGTGTGTGTGTTTTTGTTGTGTGTGTGTGTGTTTGTGTGTGTGTGTGTTTGTTTGTGTGTGTGTATGTGTGTGTGTGTGTGTGTGTATGTGTGTGTGTGTGTGTGTGTGTGTGTGTGAGTGTGTGTGTGTAGGTGTATATGTATGTCCGTGTGTGATATAAGGACAGACAGACATTTGATACTGACGTTCACGCTTGCACGTAGAAAAAAAAGTACAAAGCAAGGAAAGAATGAAGGAGAGAGAGAGAGAGAGGGGTGGGTGAGTGGGTGGGTAGAGACAGACAGAAAGACAGATGGACAGAGAGAAAGACAGAGACAGAGACAGACAGACAGACAGACAAACAGACAGAAGAGATAAAAAGAAATAAACAGACAGAAAGAGAGAGAGAGAGAGAGAGAGAGAGAGAGAGACAGACAGACAGACAGACAGACAGACAGACAGTGAGAGAGACAAACAGAGAGAAAGACAGACAGAAAAACGAGAGACAGAGACAGAGACAGATAAAAAGACAGAGAAAGAGAGAAACAGACAGACAGACCGAGACAGAACCAGAGAGACAGACACACACACACAGAGAAAGAGAGAGAGAGAGAGAGAGAGAGAGAGAGAGAGAGAGAAAGACAGACAGACAGACAGACAGACAGAGACAGAGACACAAACAGACAGACAGACAGACAGACAGAGAGAAACACAGAGAGACAAAGACAGATACCGAGACAGACAGACAAACAAAAACGAAAAACCCCAAACTTTAAGACCCTTATCAGAACCAAACGGCGTGTGTGTGTGTGTGGAGGGGGGGGGGGGGGGGAAATAACGATGACTAACATGCCCATAGATACAGGAACAGCAACAACCACTTGGGATTTTCCAAAAAAACACAGCCAACGAACCGACCAGGAACCAAGTACGGTAACTGTGTTGTTGAGAATTCACAACCTGTTTCTTGTCGCCCACAGCACATTATACATAACACGATATCGGGGCCAGTGGCAGGCCTGCTATAATAATAATAATAATTACAATATTTATATAGCGCAAAATCTCGATAAAAATCAAATCTAAGCGCTGAACATACACTTACGCACGCGCGCACACACACGCACACACACACGCACACATGGCTATAAATGGGGAAAAAGAATAAAAGCAATGGAAAATTATAGAGAACATATTATATACAAATATATATTACAATGTGATTCCCCTCCGAGTGGAGACAGGCTACAGAGGGGGGATGAGTGAGGTCAGGATTTTATGCAGAGGAGAAAAGGTGAGTTTTGAGAGCGGACTTGAAGGAGACAAAAGTAGGTTGCTGACGGACAGAGAGAGGAAGTTTGTTCCAGGAAAGTGGACCAGAAACAGAGAAGGCTGACGGTAAGCTGACCTATCAGAGCATTCTTGGCAATCATTTTTTTCAGAAGGCTGGACCAGGAAGTGGCGATTATCAGGGGTCAACTTCTAGTGAATTTAAACGTGGTCAGCAGGATCTTTTATGTATAACGATAATACCGATATGATGATGATGATGATGATGATGATAATTGTCACAATGATAATGGTGACGATGATGATGATGATGGTGATGATTGTCACAATGATAATGGTGACGATGATAATGGTAATGATGATAATAAGCATAATGGTGATGATAATGTTAACAATAA
>JAPXFY010002882.1:22500-24473 GCA_030674185.1 Monoplex corrugatus
ACACAGACAGACACACATATTCACACGAACACACACACACACACACACACACACACACACACACACACCACACACACACACACACACACACACACACACACCACACACACATACATACATATATTCACATACATACATATATTCACATACACACATGCGCACACGCACACATTCACACACACACGAGCCGATTAACGACTCGATTCAATTCTTAGGAGTTTTCCTTACAGCAAAATTATCTTGGAATCGGCATATTGAATACTTATTAACCAAAGCTCAAAAATGTTTAAATTTCTTGAAAATAGTTCGCAAACAGACATGGGGTCAAGATTCGTCAAACATTTGTTCATCTTTGTATATCGCTTGTTAGATGTAAATTAACCTATGCCCAAGAAATCTTCTTCAGTGCACCGAAACACTTAATAAAAAAGCTGCAAAGCATAGATTGTAAAGGTTTCAAACTTGCTCTGGGTCTTCCAATGCATGCTTCCTGTCTTCGCACATATAATTAAATCAAACTGTTGCCGCTTGATGAGCAAAGTTTTTGTGAAGAAACATCGCCGTAGAAAATATGTCAGAAACAGAAGCTAAATTAAGATCAGATACCGACGGTCCAAAAAGAGCTAAATCAATATCTTCACAGATCACACTTGCAACATACACATCTGACGTCATGAAAGGCTCAGGAATTGATCTAGACGTAGATCCTGTACCTATAAGACCTTCATTTTCGCTAGTACCCAGTTTGGAACTCCAAAGAGCACGATTTGACATACACCACACTTATTCAAAAAAGAAAGAAGATAATATGAACTTACTGGCAAGTCAAGATAAATGTCATATAGACGACTTATATTCCGATCACTTGAAAATTTACACTGATGGATCAAAAACTGAAAGAAAAGCAGGCTCAAAATCTTTCTATAAAGGACTTGCTAAATCTGTTATTACAGCTGAACTCTTTGCAATATTAATGGTTTTTAAACTTTTTGATAAGTCTTCCTAGGACAATTTTTCAGATACTTTTTTGCGTTGATTCAAAATCAGTACTTCAGGCTCTTGAATTATCAAAATTACAAACAAGATCTGAAATGATTCTGGAAATTAGTCACTTGATTCATAGTTTATCCTTAAGAGGCACTGATATTACTTTCTGCTGGATACCTTCTCATAGTTCTTTTCGTTATAATGATAAAGTTGACAGGGCTGCCAAACAGGGGGCTAAGAACTCACCAGATTCAAACAATATCCAGCTTTCTCTCTCGTTGCACGAGTATTACACTTTAGTGGACACCTACGTCTGGAACAGTTCCAAGGAAAACAGAAAAAGTATGATAAATGCCACATGAACTTTGAAGTTAGCAAAATACTTAAGCAGTTTCCTGCCATCAGAATTGTACAGTCCCATATGTAGGCCTATAGATGGAAACTTGATGCACTCAAAACAAAATACACCACGAACATTGTGTGTCTGTGTGGAGAGAAGATAACACATTGTCATGTTCTTTCTTGCGTTAGGGTAAAACGACATATACCTACACTATCTATAAAGACAGTTTCTGACATATTTGCCTCATCATCATTAATATATGAATTTTTTGTTAGCCCGTCAAAACTCCTATAGCGAAGTACCTTTTTTTCACTGAGAGACAGGTTCAGCCAGGTAGCCATTATACCGTTAAAATGTTGTTTCACTTGTTCACTGTTATTGTTAGTTAATTCTTAGTTTCATTTTATCTATTTCTTCTAGGTATCTATTAATTTTGTTTGTTTGTTTAAATCGTTAATTATGGTAACGTTTTTTGTAAGTTTAACTTTCCCCTCCTCGAAACATTTGTTATCTGGATAATTTTTCCTGAAGATCAAAACTGACAATTTTCAAATATCATCTTCACTCCTCCTCTATCACCCCCCCCCTATATATATATATATATATTATATATATATTATTATATATATATATATATATATAT
>JAPXFY010002883.1:0-17500 GCA_030674185.1 Monoplex corrugatus
CACTACTCCCATTATCATCATCATCATCATCATCGTCGTCGTCGTCGTCGTTGTTGTTGTTGTTGTTCTTCTTCTTCTTATTATTATTATTATTATTATTATTTTTATTATTAGTATTATCATTATTATATTATCATCATCGTCATCATTACTACTATCATTATCATTGTTGTTGTTATTATGATGTTGTTGTTGTAGATAGTAATGGTAGTAGTAGTGGTAATAATAGCAGTAGTACTGGTTGTGATAGCAGTAGCAGCAGTAGTAGTAGTAATAGTTGTTGTTGTAGTAATACTAGCCATAGTAGTAGTAGCAGCAGCAGCAGCACCAGTAGCAGTAGCAGTACCAGTAGGAACAGCAGAAGCAACAGTGTTCTTATAAACTCAACCGTTTTCAGCCTTGTGATCTCAGTGTACGAAAATAGGAAAGGTGACGCTTTAGTATGTCAATGTAAATTTGCATCTTCAGAGGCACATATGACAAACATTTGGCCAGATTGTTTGAGTGATGGTTTATGCCGAATGCAGTTTAATTGAGCAGTTGTTGTTGTTGTTTTTTCAATCAAATAACCTAAACCACATAAACTTGCAAACGCAATCATATTTCAAATTACTAACTACGTCCCGAATTGGATTGGGCAACTTTTGTTTGTTTGTTGTTTGTTTGTTTGTTTCTTTCTTTCTTTCTTTCTTGTTGTTAGGTGGGGGGGGGGGGGGGTTCGCTTTTGTTGTCTCAACTGTTGTTTGTTTGTATGTCTGTTTGTTTGTTTGTCTCTCTGTCTGTCTGTCTGTTTGTTTGTTTGTTTGATTGTTTGTTTGTTTGTTGGTTGGTTGGTTGGTTGGTTGGTTGGTTGGTTGGTTGGTTGGTTGGTTGGTTGGTTGATAGGTTTGGTTGTTTGTTTGTTAGTTTGTTAGTTTGTTTGTTTGTTTGTTTATTTGTTTGTTTGTTTGTTTATTTGTTTGTTTGTTTGTTTGTTTGTTTTTGGTTTGCTTGGTTGGTTGGTTGGTTGATTGGTTGGTTGGTTGGTTGGTTGGTTGGTTGGTTGGTTGGTTGGTTGGCTGGTTGGTTGGCTTTTGTTTTTGTTTTTGTTTTGTTTTTGTTTGTTTGTCTGTGTGTCTGTTTGCTTGTTTGTTTGTTTGTTTATTTGATTGTTGTTGTTGTTGTTGTTGTTGTTGTTGTTTTTTGGGGGGTAATTTTTGTTATTGTTGTCTCAACAGTATTGTTCTGCATGAAATGCGAGAAAACCACATCGCCATAGTATGGCTCCGTCAACAGTACTTTCGTTTCATGCACGTCAAGCTCATTGAGCATATGGCTCCTCCTTTTACTGGTGCTATCAGGTTAGTGTTTCATAGCTCCATGGACAGCAAAGAAAACAAATGAGACAGTCTTGATGGAGGCAGACACAAGTAGATCACTCATAAGGAAGACTAGGAAAAGACAGGCGACGAGAGGTGGGTGGGAGAGATGCTAGGGGCAACGAGAGATAGAGACAGATGGAAGTCCATGATCGCCAACGCCATGCGGCAGGGCACCTGATGATGATGATGATCAGCTTAGTGTTTCATAGCTCCACATGACTCATCCATTTCGACATCTTGCCACGGCAGTGGGACAATTCCATGAAATATATAATTTTCTTTTTCTTTCTCTTTTTTTCCCCTTTGGGCAGTAGGGATTGTGCCAGAGTGCCACTGAGAGATAAAGGTTGAGCACATATGGAATTGTCCCAGTGCTCTGAAGGTCTCTTGATTCCGTTTCCGTACAAGATTATATACACACACTCGTGGAAACACACACACACACGAACACACATACAAACACATACACACACATACTCACACATACACGCCACACACACACACACACACGCATACACACACATGCATACACACACATACAGGCACACACGAACACACACGCATACATGCGCGCACACATATACGCATACGCGCCCATGTATGTATGTGATATATGTATGGATGTATGGATATATGTCTACGTGTATATGTATGGATGTATGGATATATGTCTGTTGTCTGTATGTATGTATGTATGTATGTATGTATGTATGTATGTATGTATGTATGTATGTATACATACTCCTCAGCATTGTTGAGAAAGCATTCGCCAGAGTCGTCTTAACCAGTCTTCAGAAGCTGGCAGCTCGCATCTACCCTGAGTCCCAGTGCGGCTTTAGGGCCGGAAGATCGACCATCGACATGATCTTCTCTGTCCGGCAACTACAGGAAAAGTGCCGCGAGCAGCACATGCATGCCCCTTTGCCTCGCCTTCATTGATCTCACGAAAGCGTTCGACCTGGTCAGTCGGAGTGGTCTTTTCAAGCTTTTGAAGAAAATCGGCTGCCCCCCAAGACTATCAGCTGTCTTCGAGTCTTTTCACGAGGATATGCATAGCACTGTGTGCTATAATGGTGCCACATCAGAGCCTTTTAGAATCAGCAGCGGAGTGAAACAGGGATGTGTTTTGGCCCCAACTCTGTTCGGGATCTTCTTCTCGATGTTGCTGACCTATGCCTTCTGCAGATCTGAAGAAGGGGTATATCTTCATACAAGGACCGATGGAAAGCTCTTCAACATTGCCAGGCTTCGTTCCAAAACTAAGGTGGAAAAGAAGACCATCAGAGAAGTTCTCTTCGCAAATGATGCTGCGCTGGCTTCCCACAGTGAACAAGATCTCCAGAGGCTCGTTGATCGCTTCGCCCACGCTTGCAGAGAGTTTGGTCTCACAATCAGCTTGAAGAAAACTGAGATCTTAGGCCAAGGCTGTGAAGAACCACCATCTCTACACATTGGAGACTACGACCTCAATACTGTCCACCAAGTTCAGTACTTGGGGTCCACCATAAGTGACAACCTCTCTCTGGACGCTGAAATCGGCGCCAGAATTGCAAAGGCCTCATCTGTTATGGCTAAACTGAACAAGCGGGTCTGGTCCAACAGCAGCCTCACTGCGAACACCAAAATGCAGGTGTACAGAGCATGTGTGTTGAGCACACTTCTCTACTCAAGTGAAGCCTGGACCACATACGCCAGCCAAGAAAAGAGGCTCAACATTTTCCATCTCCGCTGCTTGCGACGCATCCTCGGCATCCAATGGCAAGACAAGGTGACCAACACAGAGGTCCTCCGTCGTGCGGGCCTACAGACCATCTTTGCCCTTCTAATCCAACGCCGACTACGCTGGCTTGGTCATGCGCGTCGAATGGAGGATGAACGCATACCAAAAGACGTTCTCTACGGCGAACTGGCAAACCGGAAGCGAACTCCAGGACGCCCACAGCTACGCTTTGTAGACGCATGCAAAAGGGACCTTAGAAGCTCAGGGATTGACCCAGGCTCTTGGGAGACTCTGGCGGAAGACAGGGCAGCATGGCGGACAGCCGTTCAGCAAGGCGTTGTGAATGCGGAGAGGAGGAGAGCAGAAAGCGCAGATGAGAAAAGGGCTCTTCGCAAGCAACGTTCCAGAAACCAGACAATAGCGACTCAATTTGTATGTAGCAGATGTGACAGAGATTGCCACTCAAGAATCGGCCTGCACAGCCACAGCAGAAAGTGCACGTCATGATCACAACGCCTCCTGGTGCAGACTATCATCTCCTGAGATGTAAAGAGGCCGACGATGTATGTATGCATGCATGCATGCATGAATCTGTCTGTTTGTCTGTATGTCTGTTTGTCTGTCTGTCTGTCTGTCTGTCTGTCTGTATGTATGTATGTATGTATGCGTGTATGTATATAGGTATGTGTGTGAGAGAGAGAGAAAGAGAGAGAGAGAGAAGGAGAGAGAGAGAGAGAGAGAGAGAGAGAGAGAGAGAGATGAACGTAAAGAACAAATATCAACAGCGAAAGAACTGGGCATGAAAACAAACCACTTAGCACACGACAATATATTCTACACGTACTTATACAACAGACTCAATAGCAAGCACTGTGGCAAATGTAACCAAAAGTTCAACAGTAAATCAGTATTACTATAAATCAATAACACAGAGCGAGAGAATTGAGCGGGCCGTTTATTCAAGGGAGACTAATGTGGTAATGCTTTGTTGAGATTTTTATTTGTTATAAGTTATGTCCCTTACATAATACAGTTCAGCATTATTGTTTTTTTCCATTAAATTACAAGAAAATCATGTTATATTGCCCATCCCCACCTCCATCCGGTACCTTCGTCTCTTCTCTTCTTTGTAACAACAAGACATAAAAGAGAAAATTTATCTTTCACATTGCCACCAATTTGTATAAAAAATAAAGACAAAAAAAAAAGGAAAGAAAAAAGAAAAAAATGAAACGAAAAGAAACGAAATAAAGAGAGAAAAAAGGTTATTAAAGAAAATTATTTTCATAAAACCTTGGGAGCCACAACAGGTAGTAATCTTTCCTGATCTAACATATAAGCAAGTTGACTGAAAAATTTGCACCTGTCTTGTCTGGTTGTTTTTTATGTTGTTGTTTTTTTTTTGGCTCCTCTTTGCTTGAACGTGGACGTTCACGCTTGCTTTAGATTTCAGAGTCATGTACTTACCTGATATTCTCTGGAACACACTACCAGAAAACACACGTCCCAGTTCGTCAATATTTCAGAAGACTTGTTTTACACCTGTCTTCCGTTAATTAGCTTTTTTTCTTACCTGGCAATCAGATCAATTACAAACACATATTACATTGCTTAACTATTAAGCGTAAGAAAATTCGTTTATATTTATTCGACCAAATATTAAATATTTGTCTTACTGAGATGTCCATGTTATTCAATGTATGATTTTTGTCTAGTGTAGATCGTCTTTGGACAAGGGCTGAATGTATAGAATACATACATTGCTTATTCCAGACGCTCATAAGTAAAATTTGTTCTTGCTGTTGGTTGTTGTTGTTGTTGTTGTTGTTGTTGTTGTTGTTGTTGTTGTTATTGTTGTTGATGATGATGATGATGTTCTTTTTTTCTCCATGAGTGAACTTGTACTAACGTAGATCCACTGTGGACAAGGGTTGTGTATGTGAAGAGCATTAATGTGCTGATGGCATTACTCTTAAAAATAAAACTTTGTTCTTTTTCTTTTCTCCCTGTCTCTCTTTGTCTCTGTCTGTCTGCCTGCCTGCCTGTCTGTCTGTCTGTCTGTCTCTCTCTGTCTCTCTCTCTCTCTCTGTCTCTCTCTGTCCGCGGATCTCTCTGTCTCTCTGTCTCCGGGTCTCTCTCCCTCTCTCTCTCTCTCTCTCTCTACGGATATCTCTCTCTCTCTCTACGGATATCTCTCTCTCCAGATCTCTCTCTGTCTACGGATCTCTCTCTCTCTCTCTGTCTCTCTCTCTCTCTCTGTCTCTCCGGATCTCTCTCTCACTCTACCCCCTCTCTCTCTTTCTCTCTCTCTTTCTGTGATAAAGTGTTTACAAATTTCAACCCCTCTCTCTCTCTCTCTCTCTCTCTCATGGATTTTATGTGTGATCTGATTTTGTTCAATGTTTAGTGTGTTTCTGTATTTCTTTTTTCTGTGCTTCTCTGATTATTTCTTTGATCGTTTGATAAAGCGTGTTTGTTGAAGTGTTTTGAACACTGGAAAATCGGGAAAAAAAAGTCTATGTGGGGCAAAGCTGTTCTTCAAGGGCAGCAATCTCTAAATATGTGAAGAAATTTTTCAGAACCAAGTTATTCCCCTTCACCAAAAACTCATTTTGGCATGCAAGTGCTCTTGGTAGAAAGAAACTCTAGGGAGAGCTAGACAACAGGTCTTCAGAGAAGTAGCCCCCTTTAGACAAGTGTTTCGGCCCTGAATTCCTTACACTCTCGGGGGGCCGGGCCACATCCAGGTCATGACTCCTGGATGCCCTTCTGCTGTTGTCTATTTTTTTTTTTTTTTTCCCACGCCGGGGAGCGAACCTGGGCGATTCTGCGCTTCAGAACTGCGGTACGCGGTTTTACCAATGTGCTAACGGGGCACACATCATCTGTAGGGAATTTAATCCTTATGAAGTTCACTTTTGGTTCCTCCTTGCCCAGATCCAACTTGAGCTCCTTTCTGCTGCCTCTGCCATCGCTTTAAGGGCTCTAGTCCTCTTCTTCCCAGAAATGGCGAGTTGTTTCATGAGATCATAAGCGGAGGTGCCCACAAACCCTCTTGCCCCGACCTCTATGGCGAAGATTTTGACCCGCAGACCTGCTTTCTTCAGGGTGCTGGCAAGACCGGCGTATTTTTCGGTCTTGTAGATATGTGCTTCTTCCATTCTGCTTTCGTATTGCACAGTGAGTTCTATCAGAATCACTTGTTTCGAGGAGTCAGAGTGGAGAGCGATGTCTGGTCTCATGCCTGTCTTGCTGATGACATCTGGGTAATTTCTCCACTCTGGGAGGTCTGCTGTACACTCCCAGTCGACTGCTCCATCCAGAAGACCCTTTGGCAATGTGCTGGTTGTCATAGCACTTTCGGGCCAGACCTGTTTTCCTCCTGCTTTGTAGAACGTTGTCATAGCAATTGGTGCGTTTGGGGTCATGGTTTTTTCGCTAACCACGTCTGTGATCACTTTCAGAACTTGGTTGTGCCTCCATGTATACCTTCCTTGGGCTAGCGCTACTTTGCAAGAGCTTAGGACATGTTCCACTGTTTGTTTCTTCTGACAGAGCGGACATGCTGGGTCGTCTGATTTCCCCCATTTCACTAAGTTTGCATCTGAGGAGGAAGCTTATCCTTAGAGGAGCCATGTGCCACATATCGTTCCAGCTGAGACTTCTTTGGAGTGCACTGTCCCATGTTGTCCATTGCCCCTGTTGACCTTGCTGGACTGCCTTCTGCACTCTTTTGACATCTTCTTCTTCCTTCAACTCCTGTATGATCATGTCTCTTTTTTCCTTCCCTTTGGCTTTGGACCACCACTGCATTTTTGTTGCTCCCAGTCCCTGTCTGTTGGTTTGCGTGTGTCCAATTATTTCTTTGATGCTGAGGTTTCTCTTGGCATTGTTTACAGCCTCTTGGACTTTCCACTTTCTGCCAGTTCTCAGCTTTGGATGAACTGATCTCACGATATTGTCTTCCGATTCCTCCAGCATGCTCAACAGTCTTGCTTTTCCAACTTTGTATTCCTCCACTATGGATTTGAGAGGTAGCTTCAGCATTGCTTGACGACAGTAGAATGCAACATCAGTGAGACCAGGTGGGACACCGAGCCATTTTCTTGTGTATTTGTTGATTTTGGCTTCCATTGCTTCGACTGTGCTGGTGCAAATGTCATAGATTAGCAGTGGCCACAGCAGCTTTGGTATCAGCATGAACTGTAGACACCAGACTTTGTATTTGCCTGGCAGTCCGCAGTTATCTATTTTCTTCAGGCCTTCTTCTGCTGTTTGCTTGGTTTCACATCCCATTTGTGTGTCTTTCAGGGAGTCATCATACCATCTTCCGAGACTTTTTACTGGCTCTTCTGTGACAGTGGGGATGGCTTGGTTGGCTACCATGAATTTGACTGAATCTGCCACTTTTCCTTTTCGCAGTGAGAGACTTCGGGATTTCTTAGGTTTGAACCTCATTCTTGAAGAGGCCACCAGCTCATCCAGCTGCTTTAAGATTTGGTGTGTCTCTTCCTCATCCGTGGACAAGACTGTTGTGTCATCCATGAAAGCTTTCAGAGGAGGCATCTGGTATCCATCTCCCAGATTCACTGGACCTGAACTCTTCATTGCAGCTTTCAAGATGACTTCCATTGCCGTGTTCGTGTTGAACAGTATGGGAGAGATTGCACAGCCCATTGCAATGCCCACCTCTAGGTCTATCCAGTCCGTGGTGTATTCTTTGGTAGAGAACCGCATTGAGAACCCTTGGAAATACTTCCTCAGCATTGTTCGGATGTTTTCTGGGATGTGATACATTTCAAGAGCCAGCTGGATCATATCGTGTGGAACTGATCCATATGCATTCGCCAGATCAAGCCAAACTACGTCAATGTCTCTCTTCTCTGTTCTTGCTTTTTGGATGGCATCCCAAATCAACGTGGCATGTTCCAAGCATCCAGGCATTCCTGGTATGCCTCCCTTTTGGACTGACATATCCAGATACTTGTTTTCAGTCAGGTATTTTGTCAATCTTGCTGCCATAACAGAGAAGAAGATTTTCCCCTCGACGTTCAGAAGTGATATTGGCCTGAACTGATTGATGCTGCTGGAGTTCTGCTCCTTCGGAATGTACACTCCTTCAGCTCTCATCCATTGGTCGCTGATCTTCTGGTTCCTCCATGCTGATCGAATCATCTTGTGGAGCCACTCGAGCACTTTTGGGCATTTCTTGTAGAGCAGGTATGGTATTCCGTTTGGTCCAGGTGCTGACTTGGCTCTGGTTTTCTTTACTACGTTCTTCACTTCATCCAGTGTTGGTGGTTTGTTATTGAATTTTCCTTCTGGCGCTGCAGGCCAAACCAGATTCTGGATTTCAAGTGGTGCCTCGCGCTGAGAATCGGAATATGTTTCCCTGAGATGCTGCTCTAGGGTTTCCTTGCCCACTGTGAGAGTCCCTGATTTGGGTTGTTTATACAGCTTTCTTGCAAAGTCAAAGGGATCTTTGAAGAAACGATCTTGAGTCTTCTTCTTTTTGCTCTTTCTTCGCCTTGCTGATTCCACTTTGCTGAGAGCATTGTGTTTGGCTTTCAGATCTTTCCAGAGTTCTAGGAGCCCTTGCTTCTCGAATTCTGAGGCAGTTTTCATTTGCTTTTTAAGCTTCCTTTTCTCCCTCCGCTGTCTTCTGGATTTCTGGGGAGGCGTTTTTGTCTTTGGCTGCTTCACTCCATAAGTGTCCCTGCAGATAGAGTATATGATGTCTCCGTATGTGTCAAGTTTGTGTTCCAGCGTACTGTTCCCTATTAGCGCATTCAGCTTAAGGACAAGTTCCTCATCTAATTTCTCCCATTGTTCTTTTGCACCGGCAGGCGGCAAATTGAGTTTTCCACGTTTGGCGTTAAGAGCTTGTGCAAAATCCGCATCAGAACCGTCAGCGTGGATGTCCTTGGCACTATGGTTTAAATCCTGGCCTTGGTCATCCAACGTCTCACCTGCTATCGCAGTGCGCTGCTGCTGGTTCGTATGTGTCTTCAAACAGCCCATTTTTGTCCTGTGGATCTTCATGCCGCGTTTGGTGGTGAATCTCCTTCCACACGCACACGGAAATTCCATCTGGTCATTAATCATGATCCGTTGTGCGTTTCCAGTCGTGATGGAGTCTGTGCCGATGGATTCATCATTCTCTCCCCCTTTCGGTGAATCCTGGGAGCATCTTTCATTTAAAGAACTCGTGGCATGTTATCAAAGGCAAGGTGGGAAGCCAACCCACAAAGCCCGCAGGTCTAGTCTTTCCCAGTGTCCTTCGGTCTTTCCCGAATGTCCTCCGAACTATTCCCGGAAGTCAATGGATTGACCATGTGCAGGTAGAAAGAAACTCTAGGGAGAGCTAGACAACAGAAGGTCTTCAGAGAAGTAACCCCCTTTAGACAAGTGTTTCGGCCCTGAATTCCTTACACTCTCGGGGGGCCGGGCCACATCCAGGTCATGACTCCTGGATGCCCTTCTGCTGTTGTCTGTTGTTGTTGGATGACCAAGGCCAGGATTTAAACCATAGTGCCAAGGACATCCACGCTGACGGTTCTGATGCGGATTTTGCACAAGCTCTTAACGCCAAACGTGGAAAACTCAATTTGCCGCCTGCCGGTGCAAAAGAACAATGGGAGAAATTAGATGAGGAACGCGGTTTTTTTTTCACGCCGGGGAGCGAACCTGGGCGATTCTGCGCTTCAGAACTGCGGTACGCGGTTTTACCAATGTGCTAACGGGGCACACATCATCTGTAGGGAATTTAATCCTTATGAAGTTCACTTTTGGTTCCTTCTTGCCCAGATCCAGCTTGAGCTCCTTTCTGCTGCCTCTGCCATCGCTTTAAGGGCTCTAGTCCTCTTCTTCCCAGAAATGGCGAGTTGTTTCATGAGATCATAAGCGTAGGTGCCCACAAACCCTCTTGCCTCGACCTCTATGGCGAAGATTTTGACCCGCAGCCCTGCTTTCTTCAGGGTGCTGGCAAAACCGGCGTATTTTTCGGTCTTGTAGATATGTGCTTCTTCCATTCTGCTTTCGTATGGCACAGTGAGTTCTATCAGAATCACTTGTTTCGAGGAGTCAGAGTGGAGAGCGATGTCTGGTCTCATGCCTGTCTTGCTGATGACATCTGGGTAATTTCTCCACTCTGGGAGGTCTGCTGTACACTCCCAGTCGACTGCTCCATCCAGAAGACCCTTTGGCAATGTGTTGGTTGTCATAGCACTTTCGGGCCAGACCTGTTTCCCTCCTGCTTTGTAGAACGTTGTCATAGCAATTGGTGCGTTTGGGGTCTTGTATTCTAGTATTAAAAATCACATTAACTGTATTTTACATTTGTAACTCATTTTGTTGTTGTTGTTGTTCTTGTTGTTGATGCTGTTGTTGTTGTTGTTACTGTTGTTGTTTTTATGTCGTTGCTGTTGTTGTTGGAAGAGTGTACGTTTCATTGTTGTTGTTGTTCTTCTTCTTCTTCTTCTTCTTCTTCTTATTATTATTATCATTAGTAGTAGTAGTAGTAGTAGTAGTATCATTATCATTATTATCATTTCATTATTATTATTATTATTATTATTATTATTATTATTATTATTATTATCATTATTATTGTTGTTGTTGTTGTTGTTATTGTTGTTGTTTTTGTTGTAATGATGATTGGTGGTGGTGGTGGTGGTGGTGGTGTTATTGTTATCTTTATCATTATCATTATCATTAGTAGTAGTAGTAGTAGTAGTAGTAGCAGCAGTAGTAGTAGTTGTAGTGGTAGTAGTAGTCGTAGTACTATTGTTGGTGGTAGTGGTGTTGTTGTATTAGCATTAACGCTAGTGTTAGCATTATTATCATTTTTAGCATTATTGTTATTATCAAAAACAAAAACAACAACAAAACATTCTGATGTACCATGGCGGGTAGCTGTACCCGTGGAGAGTACGCCCATACCTCTGATGTACCATGACGGGTAGCTGTACCCGTGGAGAGTACGCCCATACCTCTGATGTACCATGACGGGTAGCTGTACCCGTGGAGAGTACGCCCATACCTCTGATGTACCATGACGGGTAGCTGTACCCGTGGAGAGTACGCCCATACCTCTGATGTACCATGGCGGGTAGCTGTACCCGTGGAGAGTACGCCCATACCTCTGATGTACCATGACGGGTAGCTGTACCCGTGGAGAGTACGCCCATACCTCTGATGTACCATGACGGGTAGCTGTACCCGTGGAGAGTACGCCCATACCTCTGATGTACCATGACGGGTAGCTGTACCCGTGGAGAGTACGCCCATACCTCTGATGTACCATGACGGGTAGCTGTACCCGTGGAGAGTACGCCCATACCTCTGATGTACCATGGCGGGTAGCTGTACCCGTGGAGAGTACGCCCATACCTCTGATGTACCATGGCGGGTTGCTGTACCCGTGGAGAGTACGCCCATACCTCTGATGTACCATGGCGGGTTGCTGTACCCGTGGAGAGTACGCCCATACCTCTGATGTACCATGACGGGTAGCTGTACCCGTGGAGAGTACGCCCATACCTCTGATGTACCATGGCGGGTTGCTGTACCCGTGGAGAGTACGCCCATACCTCTGATGTACCATGGCGGGTAGCTGTACCCGTGGAGAGTACGCCCATACCTCTGATGTACCATGGCGGGTTGCTGTACCCGTGGAGAGTACGCCCATACCTCTGATGTACCATGACGGGTTGCTGTACCCGTGGAGAGTACGCCCATACCTCTGATGTACCATGGCGGGTAGCTGTACCCGTGGAGAGTACGCCCATACCTCTGATGTACCATGGCGGGTTGCTGTACCCGTGGAGAGTACGCCCATACCTCTGATGTACCATGGCGGGTTGCTGTACCCGTGGAGAGTACGCCCATACCTCTGATGTACCATGGCGGGTAGCTGTACCCGTGGAGAGTACGCCCATACCTCTGATGTACCATGACGGGTAGCTGTACCCGTGGAGAGTACGCCCATACCTCTGATGTACCATGGCGGGTTGCTGTACCCGTGGAGAGTACGCCCATACCTCTGATGTACCATGGCGGGTAGCTGTACCCGTGGAGAGTACGCCCATACCTCTGATGTACCATGGCGGGTTGCTGTACCCGTGGAGAGTACGCCCATACCTCTGATGTACCATGACGGGTAGCTGTACCCGTGGAGAGTACGCCCATACCTCTGATGTACCATGACGGGTAGCTGTACCCGTGGAGAGTACGCCCATACCTCTGATGTACCATGGCGGGTAGCTGTACCCGTGGAGAGTACGCCCATACCTCTGATGTACCATGGCGGGTTGCTGTACCCGTGGAGAGTACGCCCATACCTCTGATGTACCATGACGGGTAGCTGTACCCGTGGAGAGTACGCCCATACCTCTGATGTACCATGACGGGTAGCTGTACCCGTGGAGAGTACGCCCATACCTCTGATGTACCATGGCGGGTAGCTGTACCTGTGGAGAGTACGCCCATACCTCTGATGTACCATGGCGGGTAGCTGTACCCGTGGAGAGTACGCCCATATCTCAGAAAGAAAAAAATCTGTTGTGACCAGCAACCATATCAAGGAACAATGCAGTCCACTTCATTCATCACTTTGAACGGTATTGGTTTGGTTTTGTTTCGTTTCGTTTCGTTTCGTTTTTTTTTTTTCTTTCTTTGTTTTGTTTCGTTTTGTTTTGTTTCGTTTCGTTTTAGTTTCATTTCGCTTTTGTCTTGTTTTGTATTTTTGTTTTGTATTTTTGTTTTTGGTTTTTATTTGTTTGTTTTTTGCTTTGCTTTCTTTTTTTTTTGTGTGGTCTTTTTTGGTTTTGTTTCGTTTTGTTTTAGTTTCCTTTTCTTTCTTGACTTCGTTTTGTTTTGTTTCGTTTCGTTTGTTCGTTTGTTCGTTTGTTCGTTTGTTCGTTTGTATGTTTGTTTGTTTGTTTGTTTGTTTGTTTGTTTGTTTGTTTGTTTTGTTTTCAATATTGATTTACCCAACATACCACTGATCCCAGTGGCCTGTCCAAAGGTGCATGATGATGATGAAGAATAGAACGTGATGTAGTCCAACGAACTCCTAGAGTGTAAAACGGTTGCTTTGTTTGTTTTTTGTTTTTTTTATTTACATACACTGTCATTCGTGCACAGTTTACCAGATAATCATGATTGTATAAATTATTAGTTTTATTTATGCTTTGTCATGTATTGGCTGGAAACAATTCTTTGATTATTACTAGAAAATAAAAACAAAACGAAGCAACACTATGTTTCTCACACACACACACACACACACACACACACACACACACACACACACACACACACACACACACACACACACACACACACACACACGTAAAAAAATAAAATTAGAGGCAGAACTTGTTCAAAATAGGGTCATTGCACTCGGATACATACTGTAAGCTGTAACTGGAAAGAAAGACAAGCTGGATCTGGTTTACAGGACTTTCTCTAATCATTAATACTAACAAGAATGCAAACGTATTTTCCACCACTCATTCTCATCTATACAAGTACTAGAGAATCACTGACTTTCTAAAGAAGTAGTTTCACGTGTAGAAGAAGCCCATGTATCAGAATATACATAGCAAAAGAACTGACTTGAGTGATGGAAAAGTGCTGGTGTTTTCGTACGATACAACAAAACCAATACTGTTAAACAATTGTGAGGCATAGACAGTCAACAAGCAAAGCCAGAACAAGATTGAGGCAGCCGAGATGTGGTTTCTATGAAGAATGTTCAGAGTTTCTATGGACAGCAAAGAAAACAAACGAGACAGTCTTGATGGAGGCAGACACAAAAAGATCATTTATAAGGAAGATTAGGAAAAGACAGGCAACATTTAAAGGTAATATTATGAGGAAAGGGGATTTGGAGCACCTGGTCACAACGGGAAAGCTGGAGGGAAAGAGAGCACCGGGTAGACCCAGGGAGAAAATGCTGGATGGACTTACAGAGTGGCTGGGGACGAGGAGGGTGGGAGAGATGCTAGGGGCAACGAGAGATAGAGACAGATGGAAGTCCATGATCGTCAAGGCCATGCGGCAAGGCACGTGATGATGATGATGATGACAGCAGAACTTCGACCATTTAAAGTCTATAGGAGAAGAAGAAAGGTATAACGAGTCTAGTGACGTCACGGACAGGGTGACACCCTGCAAGTACTACGTCTTACCGGCTCAGGGGAAAATGGCGGAAATAATTTTAAAAAATTTTAAAGTGTGCGTGTGAGTGTGTATGTGTGTGTGTGTGTGTGTGTGTGTTTTGTGTGTGTGTGTGTGTGTGTGTGTGTGTGTGTGTGTGTGTGTATGTGTGTGTGTGTGTGTGTGTGTGTGTGTGTGTGTGTGTGTGTGTGTGTCTGGTGGTCATTGGTTTAATGTCTATTCACTTAAGTGATTTTAGACAACAACAGCAAAAGACAAACAAACAAAAAAAACAAAGAAATAAACAAAAAACAAACAAATAAATAATATATACATATCATAAAATAATGAGAAGAACAAGAAAGAGAATGGGAATAATAGTAACAATAACAAGAGCAATAACAATAACAACAACAACAACAATAATAATAACAATAATAACAATGATAATAATAACAGTAATGATAATAATAATGAGAAGAAGAAGAGGAAGAAGAAGAAGAAATGAATGAATAAATAAGTAAATAAATAAATAAATAAATGAAGTGTGTGTGTATGTGTGTGTGTGTGTGTGTGTGTGTGTGTGTGTGCGTGTGTGTGTGTGTGTGTGTGTGTGTGTGTGTGTGTGTATGTGTGTGTGTGTGTGTGTGTGAGTGTGTGTGTGTGTGTGTGTGTGTGTGTGTGTGTGTGTGTGTGTGTGTGTGAGGGAGGGGTAAGCACATTAATCTGATGAGTGGCTACAACGAACATAAACGGAAACGTGCACTGCCCAGGGCAGTCCAGTAAAACTCTAACCATCAATCAACCTTGTGCGTGTCTTAACGGTATCGTCGCATAGCGAGCGGGAGGAGAATGAGAAGGAAGGGAAGAGGAGAGAGAAGGAGTATACTGTGTCTAATTCCATTTATAATACTCAGTAGAACAACCGTATGCCTTTATATGTTGTGTCTAATTCCATTTATAATACTCAGTAGAACAACCGTATGCCTTTATATGTTGTGTCTAGTTCCATTTATAATACTCAGTGGAACAACCGTATGCCTTTATATGTTGTGTCTAATTCCATTTATAATACTCAGTGGAACAACCGTATGCCTTTATATGTTGTGTGTGATTCCATTTATAATACTCAGTGGAACAACCGTATGCCTTTATATGTTGTGTGTGATTCCATTTATAATACTCAGTGGAACAACCGTATATCTTTATGTTTTGTGTCTAATTCCATTTATAATACTCAGTGGAACAACCGTATGCCTTTATATGTTGTGTCTGATTCCATTTATAATACTCAGTGGAACAACCGTATGCCTTTATATGTTGTGTGTGATTCCATTTATAATACTCAGTGGAACAACCGTATGCCTTTATATGTTGTATGTGATTCCATTTATAATACTCAGTGGAACAACTATATGCCATTCTATTTGTGTGTGATTAAATTTCTAATGCTCAGTGGAACAACTGTATGCCATTATATGTTGTGTGTGATTCCATTTATAATACTCAGTGGAATAACCATATGCCTTTATGTGTTGTGTGTGATTCCATTTATAATATTCAGTGGAACAACTGTATGCCATTCTATGTTGTGTGTGATTAAATTTCTAATACTCAGTGGAACAACTATATGCCATTTTATTTGTGTGTGATTAAATTTCTAATACTCACTGGAACAACTGTATGCCATTATATGTTGTGTGTGATTCCATTTATAATACTCAGTGGAACAACTATATGCCATTCTATTTGTGTGTGATTAAATTTCTAATGCTCAGTGGAACAACTGTATGCCATTCTATGTTGTGTGTGATTAAATTTCTAATACTCAGTGGAACAACTATATGCCATTCTATTTGTGTGTGATTAAATTTCTAATACTCAGTGGAACAACTGTATGCCATTATATGTTGTGTGTGATTCCGTTTATAATACTCAGTGGAACAACTATTCGCCATTATATGTTCTGTGTGATTAAATTCATAATGCTCAGTGGAACAACTATTCGCCATTATATGTTGTGTGTGATTAAATTCATAATACTCAGTGGAACAACTATATGCCATTCTATGTTGTGTGTGATTAAATTTTTAATACTCAGTGGAACAACTATATGCCATTCTATGTTGTGTGTGATTAAATTTCTAATACTCACTGGAACAACTATATGCCATTCTATGTTGTGTGTGATTAAATTTCTAATACTCAGTGGAACAACTGTATGCCATTCTATGTTGTGTGTGATTAAATTTCTAATACTCAGTGGAACAACTATATGCCATTCTATGTTGTGTGTGATTAAATTTCTAATACTCAGTGGAAAAACTATATGCCATTCTATGTTGTGTGTGATTAAATTTCTAATACTCAGTGGAACAACTATATGCCATTCTATGTTGTGTGTGATTAAATTTCTAATACTCAGTGGAACAACTATATGCCATTCTATGTTGTGTGTGATTAAATTTCTAATACTCAGTGGAACAACTATATGCCATTCTATTTGTGTGTGATTAAATTTCTAATACTCAGTGGAACAACTGTATGCCATTATATGTTGTGTGTGATTCCGTTTATAATACTCAGTGGAACAACTATTCGCCATTATATGTTCTGTGTGATTAAATTCATAATACTCAGTGGAACAACTATTCGCTATTATATGTTCTGTGTGATTAAATTCATAATACTCAGTGGAACAACTATATTACATTCTATGTTGTGTGTGATTAAATTTCTAATACTCAGTGGAACAACTATATGCCATTATATGTTGTGTGTGATTCCATTTTTATTGTTCAGAGGAACAATTATATGCCATTCTATGTTGTGTGTGATTAAATTTCTAATACTCAGTGGAACAACTATATGCCATTATATGTTGTGTGTGATTAAATTTCTAATACTCAGTGGAACAACTATATGCCATTCTATGTTGTGTGTGATTAAATTTCTAATACTCAGTGGAACAACTATATGCCATTATATGTTGTGTGTGATTCCATTTTTATTGTTCAGAGGAACAATTATATGCCATTATATGTTGTGTGTGATTAAATTTCTAATACTCAGTGGAACAACTATATGCCATTCTATGTTGTGTGTGATTAAATTTCTAATACTCAGTGGAACAACTATATGCCATTATATGTTGTGTGTGATTCCATTTTTATTGTTCAGAGGAACAATTATATGCCACTGCCGTCGACGTAGATCAAGTTTTAGTTCAAACGAGCGGGTTCTTTTTTTTTAAACA
>JAPXFY010002883.1:22500-24465 GCA_030674185.1 Monoplex corrugatus
GGATATCTCTGATGTGCATCTGCCGTCTGGTGAAATGACCATTCCCAGATATTTAAACTTATCAACCTGTCTCAAGGTTGTGCTGTTTGCTGTTATTTTATATGAGGGGATTTCATGTTTTTTACTGATTACCATGACTTCAGTCTTCTTGCTATTTAGCTCCAAGCCCTTACCTTTGCTTTCTATTTCTAATATATTCACATGGTTTTGTAGGTCCCTTTCATTTTCTGCAATTAGCACTGTGTCATCTGCGTATCGAATGTTGTTTATCATTTTCCATCCAACCTTTAATCCAGAGTATTCTTCTAGGTTTCTCATGATGTTTTCGCTGTAAGTGAAAACAGATCTGGTGACAAAATGAAACCTTGTCCGACTCCTCTTTTGATATTTTGGAAAAAGCTATCTCATTTTCTATTCTCATTGCAGCTGTTTGTTCCCAATACATATTTCTGATTATTCGTAGATCTTTTCCATCAATATAGAGACTTTCTAGCTGGTTGATCAATTCTTCATGTCTACCCGATCGGAAGCCTTGGTATAATCAACAAAGCATAAATAAAAATCCTTATTCATTTCGATTGACTTCTCTATTATAGTTCTTAGGATGTATATGGCATTAATAGTTCCTTTCCCTTCCAAACCTCCACACTATTGTCTGTATTTCTCTTTTGATTCTATTCCTTGTCCTCATCATGATTATTCTTAACAGGATTTTTGTTACATGACTCATCAAGCTGATTGTGCGATGGAGTTCGCACTCTATAGCCCCTGTCTTCTTTGAAGGTGCAATGAAAATTGATTTTACATATCTTTGGGGATTTTTCCGGTGTCGTAAATTTCATTCAGCAGGACTGTTATTTTTTCTATGCCAAATTCCTCCAGGGCTTCAATCCATCTCTGCAGTAATGAGGAACACATTATAAGAAACAACGTTGAAGGACCACCGTAATGAAATATGAAATTAGAGCAGCAGTGAAAAAGATGATACCAGGGAAAGCCCCAGGACCAGACAACATTATTACAGACATTTATGGTTATGGTATTAAATAAAAACTTGGCAAGATAGGTTGTTTTTTGTTTTGTTGTTGTTGTTTTTTTGCTGGAGGGTCCATTTCCATAATGAGGTCATCCCTCATTGGACATTCTATGGCGAACTATCAGTTATGAGAAGTTAAATTAAACTTTTAGTATGTAGCCTGGGATTGTTTATCTGTCTTTTCTTCACTGACCTGGAATGTTCTTTCTCGGTGATTTCATCATAAAATTGCACTCGGAACGAATTCCACCAACGTCACAGGTGAAATGTGTATGGTGATCATGGCACAGGCCTTAAGCCTGCACATAAACCCATGAGCTGGCCAGGTCCTGAGGTCCTACCTAGCCTATGTTTTACCTGGCCCAGTTAGCTCCGTTGATTAGACTTGCCGTAGTGATAGCACAAGAGCCGTGGGTTCGACTCTCCGGTGGGACACAATTTTAGGGGGAGGTCTTAGGCCAGGGGCATCCATCATCATCATCATCATCATCATCATCATCATCATCGTGTACCCTGCCGCATGGCGTTGGCGATCATGGCCCTCCATACGAATCTATTCTTTTTCGCTGCAAGTACATCTCCCACCCTCTCTGTTCTCAACACCCTGCAAGCCCATCCAATATTTTCTCCCTGGGTCTACCTGGTGTTCTCTTTCCCTCCAGCTTTCCTGTTGTGACCAGGTACTCTAATTTCTTTTTCCTCATAAAATGCCAGGGGCTTAGTGCAGTGTTATTGCAAGCGTTTGTGGTACATTTCCTTTGTTTCCTATGTCAGCACTGTCACAGACAGAAAGCAAAGGACTCAAATATTTCCTCGTTCTGCGTTGCGAGAGTGCTCCAACGAGTTCAGTCGGCAGAGAGTCTCAGGGCATCACTCCAGTGTCTGTCCACCAGTTGTAGGTCTGTGTCAACCATCATTCCAGTGTCTGT
>JAPXFY010002884.1:15000-20000 GCA_030674185.1 Monoplex corrugatus
AACCAACCAACGAAAACATCAACAAACAAACAAACAAATCCCGCTTTATCAAATATTTAATCAATTCATTCCATGCGCAAGATAGACTAAACTTGGAATAACAAAGTAAACTAATTCACTGGTAACGCTATGCTATGTGTGACGTAAAGAACAAATGACACAATCATGGAATAAAACAGAACAAAAGCGAAACACCACCAGTACCTAGGAAATCAGAATGACCGACTTTCGTCATCCCATAATGTGGGTAACACAACCAGTTCGTAGTTTGTTCAAGAGGGATTCACTGCACTCGGAAAACTCCATATGCGCTCCACCCAAATCTGCCAGCAGTTATCTGACAGACTTCCGATGCCTGCGCAAAACCTTATGCGCTAGCAAGATCTTGAAATGCGGAAAAGGGGAAGAGGGATCTTTGAAACATTAAGCTGACACCACCAGAATGATGTAAACATTAAGATGGGCAGCCAACAGGCCAGTGGACCTATGAAACAGTAAGCTGACACTACCAGAATGATGGATACGTTAAGATGGGCAGCCAACAGGCCAGTGGACCTATGAAACAGTAAGCTGACACCATCAGAATGATGGAAACATTAAGATGGGAAGCCAACAGGCCAGTGGACCTATCAAACAGTAAGCTGACATCACCAGAATGATGGAAACATTAAGATGGGAAGCCAACAGGCCAGTGGACCTATGAAACAGTAAGCTGACACCATCAGAATGATGGAAACATTAAGATGGGAAGCCAACAGGCCAGTGGACCTATCAAACAGTAAGCTGACACCACCAGAATGATGGAAACATTAAGATGGGAAGCCAACAGGCCAGTGGACCTATCAAACAGTAAGCTGACATCACCAGAATGATGGAAACATTAAGATGGGCAGCCAACAGGCCAGTGGACCTATCAAACAGTAAGCTGACATCACCAGAATGATGGAAACATTAAGATGGGCAGCCAACAGGCCAGTGGACCTATGAAACAGTAAGCTGACACCACCAGAATGATGGAAACGTTAAGATGGGCAGCCAACAGGCCAGTGGACCTATCAAACAGTAAGCTGACACCACCAGAATGATGGAAACATTAAGATGGGCAGCCAACAGGCCAGTGGACCTATGAAACAGTAAGCTGACACCACCAGAATGATGGAAACATTAAGATGGGCAGCCAACAGGCCAGTGGACCTATCAAACAGTAAGCTGACACCACCAGAATGATGGAAACACTAAGATGGGCAGCCAACAGGCCAGTGGACCTATGAAACAGTAAGCTGACACCACCAGAATGATGGAAACATTAAGATGGACAGCCAACAGGCCAGTGGACCTATGAAACAGTAAGCTGATACCACCAGAATGATGGACACATTAAGATGGACAGCCAACAGGCCAGTGGACCTATGAAACAGTAAGCTGATACCACCAGAATAATGGAAACATTAAGATGGGCAGCCAACAGGCCAGTGGACCTATGAAACAGTAAGCTGACACCACCAGAATGATGGACACATTAAGATGGACAGCCAACAGGCCAGTGGACCTATGAAACAGTAAGCTGACACCACCAGAATGATGGAAACATTAAGATGGGCAGCCAACAGGCCAGTGGACCTATCAAACAGTAAGCTGACACCACCAGAATGATGGAAACATTAAGATGGGCAGCCAACAGGCCAGTGGACCTATGAAACAGTAAGCTGACACCACCAGAATGATGGAAACATTAAGATGGGCAGCCAACAGGCCAGTGGACCTATCAAACAGTAAGCTGACACCACCAGAATGATGGAAACACTAAGATGGGCAGCCAACAGGCCAGTGGACCTATGAAACAGTAAGCTGACACCACCAGAATGATGGAAACATTAAGATGGGCAGCCAACAGGCCAGTGGACCTATCAAACAGTAAGCCGACACCACCAGAATGATGGAAACACTAAGATGGGCAGCCAACAGGCCAGTGGACCTATGAAACAGTAAGCTGACACCACCAGAATGATGGAAACATTAAGATGGACAGCCAACAGGCCAGTGGACCTATGAAACAGTAAGCTGATACCACCAGAATGATGGACACATTAAGATGGACAGCCAACAAGCCAGTGGACCTATCAAACAGTAAGCTGATACCACCAGAATAATGGAAACATTAAGATGGGCAGCCAACAGGCCAGTGGACCTATGAAACAGTAAGCTGACACCACCAGAATGATGGACACATTAAGATGGACAGCCAACAGGCCAGTGGACCTATGAAACAGTAAGCTGATACCACCAGAATGATGGACACATTAAGATGGACAGCCAACAGGCCAGTGGACCTATGAAACAGTAAGCTGACACCACCAGAATGATGGACACATTAAGATGGACAGCCAACAGGCCAGTGGACCTATGAAACAGTAAGCTGATACCACCAGAATAATGGAAACATTAAGATGGGCAGCCAACAGGCCAGTGGACCTATGAAACAGTAAGCTGACACCACCAGAATGATGGACACATTAAGATGGACAGCCAACAGGCCAGTGGACCTATGAAACAGTAAGCTGACACCACCAGAATGATGGAAACATTAAGATGGGCAGCCAACAGGCCAGTGGACCTATCAAACAGTAAGCTGACACCACCAGAATGATGGAAACATTAAGATGGGCAGCCAACAGGCCAGTGGACCTATGAAACAGTAAGCTGACACCACCAGAATGATGGAAACATTAAGATGGGCAGCCAACAGGCCAGTGGACCTATCAAACAGTAAGCTGACACCACCAGAATGATGGAAACACTAAGATGGGCAGCCAACAGGCCAGTGGACCTATGAAACAGTAAGCTGACACCACCAGAATGATGGAAACATTAAGATGGGCAGCCAACAGGCCAGTGGACCTATCAAACAGTAAGCTGATACCACCAGAATAATGGAAACATTAAGATGGGCAGCCAACAGGCCAGTGGACCTATGAAACAGTAAGCTGACACCACCAGAATGATGGACACATTAAGATGGACAGCCAACAGGCCAGTGGACCTATGAAACAGTAAGCTGACACCACCAGAATGATGGAAACATTAAGATGGGCAGCCAACAGGCCAGTGGACCTATCAAACAGTAAGCTGACACCACCAGAATGATGGAAACATTAAGATGGGCAGCCAACAGGCCAGTGGACCTATGAAACAGTAAGCTGACACACCAGAATGATGGAAACATTAAGATGGGCAGCCAACAGGCCAGTGGACCTATCAAACAGTAAGCTGACACCACCAGAATGATGGAAACACTAAGATGGGCAGCCAACAGGCCAGTGGACCTATGAAACAGTAAGCTGACACCACCAGAATGATGGAAACATTAAGATGGGCAGCCAACAGGCCAGTGGACCTATCAAACAGTAAGCTGACACCACCAGAATGATGGAAACACTAAGATGGGCAGCCAACAGGCCAGTGGACCTATGAAACAGTAAGCTGACACCACCAGAATGATGGAAACACTAAGATGGGCAGCCAACAGGCCATGGACCTATCAAACAGTAAGCTGACACCACCAGAATGATGGAACATTAAGATGGGCAGCCAACAGGCCAGTGGACCTATCAAACAGTAAGCTGACACCACCAGAATGATGGAAACATTAAGATGGGCAGCCAACAGGCCAGTGGACCTATGAAACAGTAAGCTGACACCACAGAATGATGGAAACATTAAGATGGGCAGCCAACAGGCCAGTGGACCTATGAAACAGTAAGCTGACACCCAGAATGATGGAAACATTAAGATGGGCAGCCAACAGGCCAGTGGACCTATGAAACAGTAAGCTGACACCATCAGAATGATGGAAACATTAAGATGGGCAGCCAACAGGCCAGTGGACCTATCAAACAGTAAGCTGACACCATCAGAATGATGGAAACATTAAGATGGGCAGCCAACAGGCCAGTGGACCTATCAAACAGTAAGCTGACACCACTCAGAATGATGGAAACATTAAGATGGGCAGCCAACAGGCCAGTGGACCTATCAAACAGTAAGCTGACACCACCAGCATGATGGAAACATTAAGATGGGCAGCCAACAGGCCAGTGGACCTATCGAAACACCAAGCTGACACCATCCAGAATGATGGAAACATTAAGATGGGCAGCCAACAGGCCAGTGGACCTATGAAACACTAAGCTGACACCACCAGAATGATGGAAACATTAAGATGGACAGCCAACAGGCCAGTGGACCTATGAAACAGTAAGCTGACACCATCAGAATGATGGAAACATTAAGATGGACAGCCAACAGGCCAGTGGACCTATGAAACAGTAAGCTGACACCACCAGCATGATGGACACATTAAGATGGGCAGCCAACAGGCCAGTGGACCTATGAAACAGTAAGCTGACACCATCAGAATGATGGAAACATTAAGATGGACAGCCAACAGGCTAGTGGACCTATGAAACAGTAAGCTGACACCACCAGCATGATGGAAACATTAAGATGGACAGCCAACAGGCCAGTGGACCTATCAAACAGTAAGCTGACACCACCAGCATGATGGAAACATTAAGATGGACAGCCAACAGGGCAGTGGACCTATCAAACAGTAAGCTGACACCACCAGCATGATGGAAACATTAAGATGGACAGCCAACAGGCCAGTGGACCTATCAAACAGTAAGCTGACACCACCAGCATGATGGAAACATTAAGATGGACAGCCAACAGGCCAGTGGACCTATCAAACAGTAAGCTGACACCACCAGCATGATGGAAACATTAAGATGGACAGCCAACAGGCCAGTGGACCTATGAAACAGTAAGCTGACACCACCAGAATGATGGAAACATTAAGATGGACAGCCAACAGGCCAGTGGACCTATCAAACAGTAAGCTGACACCACCAGAATGATGGAAACATTAAGATGGACAGCCAACAGGCCAGTGGACCTATCAAACAGTAAGCTGACACCACCAGAATGATGGAAACATTAAG
>JAPXFY010002885.1:5000-10000 GCA_030674185.1 Monoplex corrugatus
CATTTATTGTTTTAAAAAGATCATTGCACCTTGGCTGTTTCCTTTAGTGTACCATTCGCCTTGGTATGTAGTTAATGGAATGGACCACTGACTGGAAGGTTGTGGGTTCAAATCCCCATCAGTCCCTTCAAAAATCATTGTGGGATTTTTTGGGCTCTGACCGGCTCCTATCCAGAGTTGGGCGTGCTATGGGCTCATTGGGAAGACTGGGACCACACAGTCAAGTCTCATCCACTTCACAGATGCGTCTTTGATGGTGTTGCTCAAAACTTCTGATCAGCACCGCAGTTGTCTGTGTCTCTCAGGCCTGGTTGACGCCAGAATATATTATGATAGTAAGCGTACAGTACAGCCATGTCACGCAGTCTCGATCCTAGATGGAACTCCATAGCATCATGATTGTCATCCTCGTCAACATCACCATCATCGCATTGTAAACAAATTGTGCCAGCTTTTGTGGCCATTAAGATGGCGTCGAAAATGAGACTTAAAAAAAAAAGACAGATGAGCACAAAGGTAACCTCCCTGAGTGTGATGATCCTTAAAAAAAGTTTCCTTTTGGGCTCCCCTCACCCCCAACAGTCTTTCATCCATTTCCCTTGTTTAATTGAACTGTTTTGTGTTTTCTTTTGAAATGTTTCTGTTTTGTTTTGTGTTTTAAATTGGATGGATTATTCTGTCGAGTAAAAGGTCAGTTCTGCTCCGTCGTTAACTTTTGCTTATTTTCAAAAAATGAATTGTTTTAGATGCCTATACATGCATGAGTATGAGTATGATGAGCGAAAACCTCTCGAAGTAAAAAGACTTTCTTTGCGTAAAGCATTGGTGATTGAATTAGTGATATAGAGTGATAAATAATATTTACAGATTATATCATATGTATGTATTCATATATATATATATATATATATGTACATACACACACACACACAACCATATATATATATATATATATATATATATATATATATATATATATATATATATATATATATACGTATGTGTATCTCAGCCTCAGAAATCAGTAAGCCTATGTTCACTGTTGTCTGTAGGTTTAGCTCGACCAAGTCAAAATCATTGCTATTGTAACAATATAACTTCAATACAGAATTGACAGTTTCCACACGAAAGAACGCTGTATCTCCTATTCTGGGCTTTTCCTGTGTTTTCCCCGATGACATATATGTCTCTAGAATGTGAAATGATGTTATCCAATGTGTACTGTTCTCATCCATGTCTCCCTGTAAAACTCTAGAAAGAAATAGTTTACAGGTAAGACTTGAATGAATAATGCACGCTGTCACGTGTTAAACTGCTCAGTACGAGCCATGTTTCACTGTAATATTCTAGAATGAAATAGTGTAAACACACGCTGTTGACATGTTAAAGTTAGTTCAATAGATTATGTTCTGTGCTACAACCCTTTTTGTAAGATTCTCGAACAAACTGATGTAAATTCAGGCTGTACATGTGTTGTGATTTAGTTTATAATGATTGTTCTGTGTTCCTAGAGGAAGGTGAAACAATACGTACTGTTTGTGTGTTAAGTATTCCAGTACATTCCATTTGCAGTATGTTCTGTGAGAATGTAGAATTTTCTGTTGGCATGTATTGAATGGGCAGCTTGATGGACAGAGAAAGAGAGGGAGAGAGAAACAGAGAGGGAGAAGAGGATAGAGAGAGAGAGAGAGAAAGAGAGAGAGAGACAGAGACAGAGAGAGAGACAGAGACAGAGATAGAGACAGACAGAGAGGGGGAGAGAGAGATAAAGAGACAGAGATAGAGACAGAGAGACACAGACAGACAGACAGACAGAGATAGAGACAGACACAGTGAGAGAAAGGGAGAGAGAGAGAGAGAGAGACAGAGAGAGACAGAGATACAGAGAGACAGAGACAGAAAGAGGTCGACGAATGCATTAGCGAAAGGATTAGTGAGCTGATCATTTAAGTGTGCATTGCTAAGACACTCCATGTATGTTTGAGAAGATTTTGATACTTGTATGAATGAATTTGCTGTTGTTTTGCTGGCAAATAAATTTATCTGAAACAGCTGATATCACTGTGTCCTGTTTTGTATGTAAACTGAAGGCAGACAGATGGAACACAATTTACTCAACAGGCTCACCACTCTGTCCTTACACTAAGCAGAAGCTGTGCAACAATTTAATTACAATATTATATTGTAATGATGCTATAATAACATCATAATATTGTAATCCCTTGTTTTGATTTGTATTGCTCATGAAATACACTACACACTGTGCATATAACAAACCATGTAATTTTAACCCTTTGACTCCTGCATCCTATCCACCACCTGCAAAAACTTCACTTTTTGACTCCCTCACAGGAAGCTAGTGGACAGGGTGAGGGAATCAAATTTCACGTTTTGCTTTGCCAGCGTGGTTGACAATGCAGGACGCTGGTGAATAGGGTGCAGGAGTCAAAAGGTTAATTCAGTAATCCTGTATCAATGCTTTTAGAAATTGAAATGTGGGTATGTTGGACTGGCAACACACAGACATCATTCTTACATGTATCAAGAAACACAAACATAGATATGTCACAAACAATACACAAAAATGAAAACACTACAGTAAATCAAGTTTCCATCCAAATGACGGGCCTGGTAGACGAGTGGGTAAGTGTCAGACTTCCAGCTGTAAGGTCCTGGGTTTGATTGGCCATCATGCTGTGTCCATATGTGTGAATATGTATGAGTATATGTGTATATGTCTGTGTGCGGGCATGTGGATATATGCATGTATTTACTGTTATTTCTTATTTTCATCTCTTACCCGTTTATATATCTACATACTCCTTTATTTTGTAGTTATTCATTCACCTACTTACTTCTTATTCACTTACTCATTCACTTGCTTGCTTACTTGCTTGCTTTCTTACTAGCTTGCTTACCTACTTACTTACTTACTTTATTTACTTATTTACTTACTTACTTACTTACTTACTTACTTTACCTATCGATGATTAAGAAATATTGGCTTCACCAAGTTGATGTATGGCTGAGCATTTGGGCATTGATTAGGGGGGACTGGTTTTGTCATGTGATACGAGTTTATACAGAATAGCTAATTGTGTTGTGAGTCAGACCTTTATTTATTTATTTATTTATTTATTTACTTTATACACATATTCCTTTTTTGAAGGTAAGATACACACATACACATGTCATTTACATGTAACCAAGATTATTCCAGTGGTAGGCTGATAAAATAACAGTATAAAATATAGACTATGTAAAACATAGTATAGATAGGGCCTCAGGACATGGCCAGCTCATGGGTTTATGTGTAGGCTTAAGGCTTGTCCCATGATCACCATACACGTGGCACCTGTGACGTTAGTGCATATGGAATTTATTCCGAGCGCGGTGACGTCATCTTCTGAAACTGAAACTGGGTGTGCAGAGGGCAACCCCCATCACGGAGCCTCATTCCGTTCAGAACATTGTTTCTCGCGAAACATCATGACGTAATAAAAATGTTGTCGCAGATTATGTGACCCTTCGTGCTTTCACTTTCACTTTCACTTTCATTTTCAGTTTCAGTTTCAGTTTCTCAAGATGACGTCTCCACGCTGGGAATGAATTCCATACGAACTAACATCACAGGTGCCAAGTGTATGGTGATAAAGATCAGTGGCCCACAAGGGGGTTGAACCCACGACCCCTGTGTTGTGGCAGGCCACAAATTTTAGTATCAATATAGACTATGATCACTATACACATGGCACCTGTGACGTTAACACTTTCAGCCTGGCAAACCGCTGCAGCGGTTGGTGAAACTGATGCTGTCATTCCTGCCAACTGCTTGAACAGTTAAGAGATAAGACTTCCTTTCTTCCAGCCAACCACTACAGTGGTTTTACAGCTCTGTAAAGAATTGACCCTGACACCTTGTTAATTGGTGGCTCTCATCTGCCTGCCTGGGTAACGTGATCTGTTAAGTGTTTTGATAAGAGGCTGGATGTTTTGTTAAGTAATGCTTAAGAGTATCCAAAGTGTGGGAGAGTCAGTGACACTGAGAATCTGGTATACATTTACGGGGAGTTGAGATTACTGTATACACTTGGTCAAGATGGAGGGAGAAGGATCGGACAGTGACCAGCTTTGTGGTAATGAATTTTACCAGATGACTTTGATCTAATGGACTTAACAGGACAGCAGAGGGTACAGCTTGCAAATGTGCTGACAGTCCCTACAAAGTGTTTAAAACCAGAATGATGTGTGAGAAGTGTAGTGTGTAGTCATGTTGCAAAAATCGCAAAGACTGTTTCAAAGCTTACCACACGCATTTGAGACATGTGACACATTCTTTTGTGACATTTCACACATACGCATGTGGCTACACTTTGTAAACATAGTGTAGCAATGCATAGGGATATGTAGTGACTGGGTGTTGTAACTGTCTGAAATATATCTACAAAACGACAGTGGTACCTCATTGTACACTGTACAATATGACCCATGAACACAACAGATAACTTACATGTTTGAGACATCAGGACAATGACAATCTTCAAGGTGTAAGCAATCATTCTGAACTGAATTTAAAAGCTGGCAGAAAGTAATTTGAAACATTTTTGTTGTATTGTTTGTTGTTTGTGTCATGGCACAGTTGACTATCAACTAATGACCAGAAAAAAATGTGTCACTAATATTGTCCCCTATGTGTCACGAAACAGACAGCAAGACATCCAAACATCATCAGAGACTTTGCCATGCCACTGCTGCACCTAGTGGTATAGGGTTATAGTATACCTATTTTACACTGTTTCAATCTCTGTCAGTGACAAAATACCTACCTCACATTTCTTAGCGAATTCCTCCAGGAACTCAGGAATGAAAGGAACTGCTGTTCCCAAGAAACACAAGAATGAAGAGAGAAGGTTGTCATGGATGGGCAGGACTGAAAGGGTTAAGGTTAGTGCACATGGAATTCGTTCCGAGCGCGAGATATCGTCTTGAGAAATTGAAAC
>JAPXFY010002885.1:15000-24455 GCA_030674185.1 Monoplex corrugatus
GAGTAGCACATTACTTTTATCGTATTCATTCACTAGAGTAGAGAGATATATGCATACACAACACATTACAATACACAGAACAGTAGATCAATTTACCTAAGGGCCCCAGCTGATACTGTCTTTGGTGCAGTGAAAATACTACCTCCCAGTCCATTGCCAGCAGCAGCAGCCACGAGGATTAAAATGAGAAACGTGTGAAGATAAATCAATAATATTGTACTTATAGGAAACAGTTATATCCACAGTTCTGCAGGGACATGGGCAGTAGTTGTGTGTGTGTGTGTGTGTGTGTGTGTGTGTGTGTGTGTGTGTACGTGCGTGCGCGCGCGCGCGCGCGTGTGTGTGTGTGTGTGTGTGTGTGTGTATGTGTGTGTGTGTAGGAATGTTCCACTCTACACTCCACGTGAGCTTTTGTCAGTCACTCAAATACCATGACACTTTAAACACTTTCAAACCACTACAAACTTATTGATGTGGTAAAACAATCACAGGCCCAGGTAGCACATACACACAGTGATCGTTTCCTCCACTGACAATCCAATCTATGTAATAATGCGAGCACAACTTGACTTTAAAGACACACAATAAATCGGCATCCTGCTAGCACTGGACAATAGAGACAAAGAAGGCAAAGATTTCCTGGCACTGATCTAGATAAGGGCTGCGTCAGGAATGCAGGAGGGGCCCATCTGTGGAAATAAAAGTCAGCTAGTGGGCAGTGACCAACTCAGTAAATAGAGGGAAAGAAGGGCTGGAACAGGGGTGTGGATCTTTATCTATACCATTGGTACATTGGTAACTGAATGTAAGTTCCCAAAATTTGTTCTTTAATCCTGTTATTTATTTGCATATATATGTACATAATACATATGTATGTATGTATGTATATGTATGTATGTATGGTTATATGTATGTATGTATGTATGTGCGTACGTACGTACGTACGTATGTATGTATGTATGTATGTGTGTATTTATGTACGTATGTATGTATATTTCTAAATCCATGATTAAAACGTCAACGTTAAGTTTAGGATGATGTGTTGGCTAACTTGCTTGTTGTTCAGGTGTTTTGGAACGAGTTGTTCAATTGCACTCAGATTATGGAAATGTTTGAGATTCATGTACATTTTTATAAGGAATATAACTCAGTGCCTGTTTAGAAATGACAGACAATTCTGCGTTCCTATCATTTGGGTAGTTTATGTTTTGCTTACCTAAATGTGATGGACCATGACTGTCACTGAATCAGTTGTTTACATTGTCATTGTGTGACAGTAGTTGTTCTGTTTTACTCTTTAAACGTCAACACAGTGACGTTGTGTTAAGATGTACGTCATACGCGGTATAATGACATCATCACTATACAAGACTGGTAAGAGACAGATCAAACGGCCATGACGATGCTATTAGTTTGTTTTTGCTGAGTCTTATCAAGATTTGGTAAATTCCGTCCCAAGGGGAGATGCCTGAGATAAAAAAAAAAAGTAGTCCAAATCCACCTGCATTTTGGTATGGAAACAACATCAAAAGGTAGGGTTTTCTGTTTGTGTCGTGATTTGATGGTTTAACAAAAATACGTTGACAGCTAAAACGTTTAGATCCCGTGTGTGAATGTGCGACATGTTTTGACAATTCCGAAGATGGCAATGACAACATTTTGTGCATACAAAAGTTTCTTTACACTGGACACAATACCAGACTGATAACTGTGCATGGTCACTAGGATCTCTGAGGGGAAAATATTATGTCAACTATCATGTGGTTTTGCTTTAATTGTTTGACTGATGATTGTGAACTGTCGTTCTTCGTTATTAGATTATATCACTTTGTGGCAGGTACAGGCACGGCAGTCTGCACTTCGTTCTCGAATGTTAATCTATCAACATCACGCTTGGTATAGTCAACAAAGCATAAATACAAATCCTTATTCATCTCAATTGACCTCTCTATGATAGTTCTTAGGATGTATATGGCATTAATAGTTCCTTTCCCCTCCACAAATCCACACTGTTCTTCTGCTATTTCTCTTTTGATTCTATTCCTTGTCCTCATCATGATTATTCTTATTGGACCATAACTAAACATATTCAACAGGTCTATCAATTGGACAATAACTAAACATATTTAATAGGTCTATTATTGGACAATAACTAAACATTTAATAGGTCTATCAACTGGACAATAACTAAACATATTCAATAGGTAGCCACACTGTGCTACTTTCTTCAACACCACGTCACAGATGATGAGACATGCACGACATTTCAAATCGAACCGGCCAGTGATTGGTTGATATTTTGGTTGATTCAGCAGACATCTTGCTTATGCGTGTGTATCAACCATGTCCTGAAGGAATAGAGTCACATCATCGAAAGAGACATGTTGAACTCTTCTTTACCGTCTATCTAGACAAAACTGCCGAGAAAATAGTGCGAAAAAATGCGGGATAGATCTAGCCATTGGAACACTGGACGCAATCACGTGGGAAAGATGCGCTTCCAGACTTACCAGAAGATAATACAGAATATGTACACATTCGAGGCATGATGCCACACATCCATGATCATGTGACTCCGTTCTCTCGGTTCATAGTTCATATATATACATATGCATATGCAAGATGCCTGCTGTGTAATCGAAACTAGAAAATATCAACCAAGCACTGGCTGGTTCAGTTTGAGATGTAGTCGCATGTGATGATGAGAACACGTGGAAGAACCGTAGATCTAGATCTGGAACATTAAAGCCATAGGATGTTATGACGTCATGTGTATTGGTAGTTGTGTCTTGTCTTATATTTTCTTTTTTTATGCCCTGTTCTTTCGTTACAGTACCTTTCCGTGTTTGAGCAGCACATTCCGCGTAGGTGGAATATTTCTTCAACAGTGACATGTTGACATCACTGTGGACTGCAGAATCAGGAGTTGGCACTCCTGGTATTTTGGCGGTCGTGCCTATGTCTTTTATGTGAGCAGCTTTTTTTAACCCCCTTAGCATGCGGAGCCACAATCGTAGCTCTACCGTCCAAGCACGATGAGCCACAGTCGTAGCTTTACCGTCCAAGCACGATGAGCCACAGTCGTAGCTTTACCGTCCAAGCACGATGTCCCACAATCGTAGCTTCAGTCGTATCTCCCGCTGAATACTGTCTGATCTATAAAACGAATACAAATAGACCAATCAGAAAGCTTCTTTTGGCATTGCCTCTGCCTTCTTCCTTTCACATGGTCGCCATTTTGCTGTTCTTGGGTTGATTTCTATAAGTTTGTGCACAAAAATGAATGAGATGGGGACTGCGTGTGAGGTTGACAAGTTGGGAGTTTTGTTGACAGTAACTCTGGCTTTGTTTTTGGTTCTAAATGAACAAGAGAGGTTCGAGCACATGATCAAGGGTATTTTTAGCACATCAGTCATTGATGGAATGCCAGTTGTCATTCAGTTTGATTTGTTTACATTGTACTTCTGAGCACACGTACGCGGACGTGTTTTTTATTCTAACACTCTGTAATTTCACTTTCGCCTGCAAACAGGCATTTACTATATTTTGATAGTGCAGTTCAGGATTTCTCCTTCCTAAATATATGTATACGTTTCTAGGAAATGTTTACACGAGATCGGAAAAAAAGTAAAAACAATTAGTACCAGTAGGTAAGTTGGCTGCTGTAATTTTATGACATTGTCTTACTGTACACTTTTACTTATGTTCTGTGGCAAGGAGGTTAACATGATTCTATTTTCTTGTAGCATGGTTTGAAGACTGTTAGTCTGGCTACTTATTTGTTGATTGTTTCCTGCGGGTAAACGTTTAGGAAACGAAAATCAAGACACACCAGCTAGAGGAAATGAACGGTTCACAGCTCTGGAAAGAACAAAAACCCATGGGTTGTGGAAACAAAGAGAATATCAGCAATACTATGAATATTAAGGACGGGTTCAATCATTTCAAAAGTGTTTTCTAAAATAACGTGGAAGAAGTTTGGTGAACAATGTAACAAAGATGTAGACCTAAACGAGGACAAGGAACAAATACTGAACAAAGACACATGTGAAGACGAAGTTGAAAAAGCGATTGTCAAATTTAAGGTAGGTAAAGTGAGTGGTACAGATAATAGCTTAAATGATAAAATAAATAAATAAATAAAAAATAAAGAAAAATAAAAACAAAAAACCACACACAAACAAACGAACAAAAAACGGTGGTGAAGATGTCCTACTATTCCTCACAAGGTTATAAAGCAGTCTTTGACAAAGGAGTACACCAAAAGGACTGTCTAAAGCCATTAGTATTCTTGTGTATAGAAAAGGGGACACAAACAATGCAGATAATTACAGAAGAGTGTTCTTACTAAAAACATTACATCGAAATGTTAGACAAGGTATTAAAACACAAGACTGGCTAGAAGAAAATCATTTAAAGTCAGAAAGCCAGGCAGGGTTAGGTAAAAATACTCTACAGTTGATAAAATATTTATTCACTTTACATGCATCTGACTTTAGAGTTGCTATTGCCAATTGCTCAGTTTAGATTTAATTAATGTGCTTTCATTCTATGATAATGTACACCATTGCAGTGACTGTGACCAAGAAGAAATGTTTATTTTGCCAGGCTGAAAATGAGCTCTTCTTTTTTGTTCTATGATTGCCCCATGTTCACAGATTTGAGTATCTTTCCGTAAAGAATCAGTTAACGTATCTGAATATTTTGCTTCAAGCTTCAAACACTGACCACAGAAACAATGTGTTATTGTGTGTTACTTATCATGCGATTAACAAGCAGAATGAAAATATAAAGAAACTGACATGAAGGGACAATGTTGCAAGATTTAATTAGGCATAACATCCTAAAAATATAATATTTGTATACATATTCGTTTGAAAATATCTGCAGCTTTCACTGTATAATATTCGTATACATATTCGTTTGAAAATATCTGCAGTTTTCACTTTATGTGTGGTATGATAAAAATTGATCAACTGATGCGGCATATGAAGTGACACGAGATTCAACTGACCTTAATGCGTTATGCATATTGTATTCGTATAATCGTCTAAAAGGCTGTGCAGTTTCCAGTTTGTGTGTAGTGATGTAAATATTGATCTGTTGTCATATGCCATGATATTTAGTCCTGTTGTAAAATGTGAGTTGAAAAAATTCATTTCGAGACTGAGATGTACTGAAGATGTCCCCCAACATCCACCGCCATCCCCAATACATTGTGGCCGAAGACCATTGTACATTTAAACATTCTGAAATCTTGAGTTCTCTGTCTTTCTCTGTTTCTCTGTCTCTGGGTGTGTGTGTGTCTCTCTCCCACCCTCCCTCCCTCTCTCTGTCTCTCCCTATCCTCCCTCTCTTTTATTTTCTTTCTCCATCTCTCTCTCTCGATATGACATCTGGAGACTCATTAGGGAAAGTGTGATGAATTCAAAAATGTAAGTATGATTCATTCGATTTTAAATGATTTCACTCTCACAAAGGCCAGAAGTTAGAAATATAGGAAATCGTCAAAACTTGATTCACTTCTTGTGCGTCTTTTTTTTTTTTTTGAATACTGAATACAAATATGTATACAGATATTAAGTGTGTATGTATTTGTGTGTATGTACACACACACACACACACACACACACACTATATATATATATATATATATATATATATATATAATTACACACACACACACACACACACACAGAATATATATATATAAAGGGTCTTCTGAATGGAGCAGTCGACTGGGAGTGTACAGCAGACCTCCCAGAGTGGAGAAATTACCCAGATGTCATCAGCAAGACAGGCATGAGACCAGACATCGCTCTCCACTCTGACTCCTCGAAACAAGTGATTCTGATAGAACTCACTGTGCCGTACGAAAGCAGAATGGAAGAAGCACATATCTACAAGACCGAAAAATACGCCGGTCTTGCCAGCACCCTGAAGAAAGCAGGTCTGCGGGTCAAAATCTTCGCCATAGAGGTCGGGGCAAGAGGGTTTGTGGGCACCTCCGCTTATGATCTCATGAAACAACTCGCCATTTCTGGGAAGAAGAGGACTAGAGCCCTTAAAGCGATGGCAGAGGCAGCAGAAAGGAGCTCAAGCTGGATCTGGGCAAGGAGGACCAAAGTGAACTTCATAAGGATTAAATTCCCTACAGATGATGTGTGCCCCGTTAGCACATTGGTAAAACCGCGTACCGCAGTTCTGAAGCGCAGAATCGCCCAGGTTCGCTCCCCGGCGTGGGAAAAAAAAAAAAGACAACAGCAGAAGGGCATCCAGGAGTCATGACCGAAACACTTGTCTAAAGGGGGTTACTTCTCTGAAGACCTTCTGTTGTCTAGCTCTCCCTAGAGTTTCTTTCTACCTGCACATGGTCAATCCATTGACTTCCGGGAATAGTTCAGAGGACATTTCGGGAAAGACCGAAGGACACTGGGAAAGACTAGATCTGCAGGCTTTGTGGGTTGGCTTCCCACCTTACCTTTGATAACATGCCACGAGTTCTATAAATGAAAGATGCTCCCAGGATTCACCGAAAGGGAGAGAGAATGATGAATCCATCGGCACTGACTCCATCACGACTGGAAACGCACAACGGATCATGATTAATGACCAGATGGAATTTCCGTGTGCGTGTGGAAGGAGATTCACCACCAAACGCGGCATGAAGATCCACAGGACAAAAATGGGCTATTTGAAGACTCATACGAACCAGCAGCAGCGCACTGCGATAGCAGGTGAGACGTTGGATAACCAAGGCCAGGATTTAAACCATAGTGCCAAGGACATCCACGCTGATGGTTCTGGTGCGGATTTTGCACAAGCTCTTAACGCCAAACGTGAAAAACTCAATTTGCCGCCTGCCGGTGCAAAGAACAATGGGAGAAATTAGATGAGGAACTTGTCCTTAAGCTGAATGCGCTAACAGGGAACAGTACGCTGGAACACAAACTTGACACATACGGAGCATCATATACTCTATCTACAGGGACACTTATGGAGTGAAGCAGCCAAAGACAAAAACGCCTCCCCAGAAATCCAGAAGACAGCAGCAGATGGAGAGCATCCGGGGGAAGAAAAGGAAGCTTAAATAGCGAATGAAAACTGCCTCAGAATTCGAGAAGCAAGGGCTCCTGGAACTCTGGAAAGATCTGAAGGCCAAACACAATGCTCTCAGCAAAGTGGAATCAGCAAGGCGAAGAAAGAGCAAAAAGAAGAAGACTCAAGATCGTTTCTTCAAAGATCCCTTTGACTTTGCAAGAAAGCTGTTTGAACAACCCAAATCAGGGACTCTCACAAGGAAACCCTAGAGCAGCATCTCAGGGAAACATATTCCGATTCTCAGCGCGAGGCACCACTTGAAATCCAGAATCTGGTTTGGCCTGCAGCGCCAGAAGGAAAATTCAATAACAAACCACCAACACTGGATGAAGTGAAGAACGTAGTAAAGAAAGCCAGAGCCAAGTCAGCACCTGGACCAAACGGAATACCATACCTGCTCTACAAGAAATGCCCAAAAGTGCTCGAGTGGCTCCACAAGATGATTCGATCAGCATGGAGGAACCAGAAGATCAGCGACCAATGAATGAGAGCTGACGGAGTGTACATTCCGAAGGAGCAGAACTCCAGCAGCATCAACCAGTTCAGGCCAATATCACTTCTGAACGTCGAGGTGAAAATCTTCTTCTCTGTTATGGCAGCAAGATTGACAAAATACCTGACTGAAAACAAGTACCTGGATATGTCAGTCCAAAAGGGAGGCATACCAGGAATGCCTGGATGCTTGGAACATGCCACGTTGATTTGGGATGCCATCCAAAAAGCAAGAACAGAGAAGAGAGACATTGACGTAGTTTGGCTTGATCTGGCGAATGCATATGGATCAGTTCCACATGATATGATCCAGCTGGCTCTTGAAATGTATCACATCCCAGAAAACATCCGAACAATGCTGAGGAAGTATTTCCAAGGATTCTCAATGCGGTTCTCTACCAAAGAATACACCATGGACTGGATAGACCTAGAGGTGGGCATTACAATGGGCTGTGCAATCTCTCCCATACTGTTCGTGTTGGCAATGGAAGTCATCTTGAAAGCTGCAATGAAGAGTTCAGGTCCAGTGAATCTGGGAGATGGATACCAGATGCCTCCTCTGAAAGCTTTCATGGACGACACAACAGTCTTGTCCACGGATGAGGAAGAGACACACCAAATCTTAAAGCAGCTGGATGAGCTGGTGGCCTCTTCAAGAATGAGATTCAAACCAAAGAAATCCCGAAGTCTCTCACTGCGAAAAGGAAAAGTGGCAGATTCAGTCAAATTCATGGTAGCCAACCAAGCCATCCCCACTGTCACAGAAGAGCCAGTAAAAAGTCTCGGAAGATGGTATGATGACTCCCTGAAAGACACAAAAAAGGGGATGTGAAACCAAGCAAACAGCAGAAGAAGGCCTGAAGAAAATAGATAACTGCGGACTGCCAGGCAAATACAAAGTCTGGTGTCTACAGTTCATGCTGATACCAAAGCTGCTGTGGCCACTGCTAATCTATGACATTTGCACCAGCACAGTGGAAGCAATGGAAGCCAAAATCAACAAATACACAAGAAAATGGCTCGGTGTCCCACCTGGTCTCACTGATGTTGCATTCTACTGTCGTCAAGCAATGCTGAAGCTACCTCTCAAATCCATAGTGGAGGAATACAAAGTTGGAAAAGCAAGACTGTTGAGCATGCTGGAGGAATCGGAAGACAATATCGTGAAATCAGTTCAGCCAAAGCTGAGAACTGGCAAAAAATGGAAAGTCCAAGAGGCTGTAAACAATGCCAAGAGAAACCTCAGCATCAAAGAAATAATTGGACACACGCAAACCAACAGACAGGGACTGGGAGCAACAAAAATGCAGTGGTGGTCCAAAGCCAAAAGGAAGGAAAAAAGAGACATGATCATACAGGAGTTGAAGAAAGAAGAAGATGTCAAAAGAGTGCAGAAGGCAGTCCAGCAAGGTCAACAGGGGCAATGGACAACATGGGACAGTGCACTCCAAAGAAGTCTCAGCTGGAACGATATGTGGCACATGGCTCCTCTAAGGATAAGCTTCCTCCTCAGATCTGTATATGACCTGCTCCCCTCGAATGCAAACTTAGTGAAATGGGGGAAATCAGATGACCCAGCATGTCTGCTCTGTCAGAAGAAACAAACAGTGGAACATGTCCTAAGCTCTTGCAAAGTAGCGCTAGCCCGAGGAAGGTATACATGGAGGAACAACCAAGTTCTGAAAGTGATCACAGACATGGTTAGCGAAAAAACCATGACCCCAAACGCACCAATTGCTATGACAACGTTCTACAAAGCAGGAGGGAAACAGGTCTGGCCCGAAATTGCTATGACAACCAGCACATTGCCAAAGGGTCTTCTGGATGGAGCAGTCGACTGGGAGTGTACAGCAGACCTCCCA
>JAPXFY010000288.1:0-2500 GCA_030674185.1 Monoplex corrugatus
CACACCACACACACACACAGACGCACACACGCACACACATACCCACCCCAATACCCACCCACCTACCCACATACACGAACACAAACACACACCACACACCACACATACACACACACACACACACACACACACACACACACACGCCACACACACTCATACACACACACATGCACACACTTGCACGCACGCACGCACGCACACACACACACACACACACCACATTACACATACACACACAGACACATACATACACACACGTTATTGTTCAGTATATTTATCGTTCTAACAACCACAGCCATCATTCTAAAATAGACAATCATCATTTCAAAGATATACACAGTATGACAAACAGTTCAAACATCCATTCGTAGGTTTATCCTTGGTTAGGGCACTTTTTTTTAACTGCAATTGTCCTGCTTGGTTGCCCCTGTAAATTAATCAATTGTTATTGTTGTTACCATTATTTTCATTTGTTTTACAGAAGTTTTGCTGTTGACATAACAGATTCTCTAAAACAACAACAACTACAGAAACAACAACAGCAACAACAATAACAACAACAACAACAAAACAAACCAACCAACCGACCAATCTACCAGCCAACTAGCCAACCAATCAACCAACCAACCCACAAACAAACAAATAAAATAATGCGTGCGCGTGCACGTGCGCGCGCGCGTGCACACACACACACACACACACACACACACACACACACACACACACACACCACACACCACATATATACACCCTCCAGCACCTGCTAGTCGTGTATCATTTGCTTCCCCTGATGGAGGCGACATCACTGCAATGTGCGTACAGCTCCTTGGTCTGGTTGCTTCCAGGATATATCATGAAAGAAGCTGTAAATTACAGCCCTGTTATGCAGTTTCTGTAGGAAAATGGAATTCCATAGTATCGTGACTATCATCCCCATCATCATTATCAGTGGGTTGTGAAAAATTGTCCCGGATTCTGTGGCCCTCCACTCCATGCTCTCATGATAATCTTGGTTTCAGAGGGTTAGGAGGTGTGTGTGCTGGAAAGCCAGAATGAGAAGCTTGTGGTTAGTGACACAGAAGATGGTGCCAGGGAAAAAATTGTCTTTCTGTTAAAACTGGGAGAGACATACAAACATAAAACTGCCAATGAGTAATTTACAAAATTATGTAGGGGGCAGAATTTTTCCCACATATCTTTTTGATTAATGTTCAGTGTGTGTCTTTTTCAGGCACCCATTGGCATGACCAGATCCTTAACATGCTGCTGGACAACACCACTGACTACGTGGGCAATATAGATGAAGACTTCATTGACTGGATCCCGCCAGAAAAACTGCTGCCTCCAAACAAACCTCGACTATTGGTCACTTATCTCAAGTATAAGGGATATTCATCATCATTAACTGCCCAGCCGCATGGCGTTGACGATCATGGCCCTCCATGTGTATCCATCCCTTGTTGCCATAAGCACATCTTCCACCCTCTCTGTCCTCAGTCACTTTGCAAGTCTGTCCAATATTTTCTCCCTAGGTCTACCTGGTGGTCTCTTTACCTCCAGCTTACCTGTTGTGACCAGGTGCTCCAATTCCCCTTTCCTCCTAAAATGGCCTATAAATGTTGCCTGTCTTTTTCTAATCTTCCTATGTCTTAAAATGATCTTTTCGTGTCTGCCTCCATCAAGATTGTCTCGTTTGTTTTCTTTGCTGTCCATGGAACTCTCAACATTCTTCTTAGAAATCACATCTAGGCTGTCTCAATCTTGTTCTGGCTTTGCTTGTTGACTGTCCACGCCTCACAACCGTATAACATTATCGGTTCTATATAACCTTCAAGAAAGGCATTTTTTGGTAAGAATGCTTTTCATCTTCTTAAATGCTATTTTGGTTTGGCCAATTCTGTTGGCTATTTATGATATGCATTTGCCATCTGGTGAGATGATCGTTCCCAGATATTCAAACATATCAACCTGTCTCAGGGTAGTGTCGTTTGCTGTTATTTTGCATGAGGGGATTTCATGTTTTTACTGATTACCATGACTTCAGTCTTCTTGCTATTTAGCTCCAACCCTTTATTTTTGCTTTTTATTTCTAGTATATTCACAAGATTTTGTAGATCCCTTTCATTTTCTGCAATTAGCACTGTGTAATCTGCGTAACGAATGTTGTTTATCATTTTTCTTCCAACCTTTAATCCAGGGAATTCTTCTAGGTTTCTCTTGGTATTTTCTCTGTAAAATGAAAACAGATCTGGTGGCAGAACACAACCTTGCCCGACTCCTATTTGATATTTTGGAAAGAGCTTCTATGTTTTCTATTCTCATTGCAGCTGTTTGTTCCCAGTAGACATTTCTGATTATTCGTAGATCTTTTCCATCAGTATTGAGTATTTCTAGTTGGTTGATCAATTCTTCATGTCTTACCCGATCGAAAGCCTTGGTATAATCAACAAAGCATAAATACAAATCCTTGTTCAACTCGATTGACCTCTCTATGATAGTT
>JAPXFY010000288.1:5000-60000 GCA_030674185.1 Monoplex corrugatus
AGAGGCTATTAATATAGTTAAGAGCCATCAATATCGCGTATAATTCTGATGTAAACATAGACAAGCCTTTACCTATGTAAAAAGATTTTGTACCTTTAAGGCAGGAATGACAAATCCAGCTCCGCTATCAGCTGTATCTAAAACAGACCAGTCTGTGAAAATTTTTAGGTGATTAAAATAATATGTGGTTAAATGAGATTTGACTTCTGATATTAGAATATTTATTTCTTCTGTTTTATTGAGATTTATGTAGTCTATGTCAAAGTTAGCTTTTTCAAGTTCCCAGAATTAAGAAAGGTATGGATGGAATAAGTGTCATTACTGGAAAGTTATTTACATCAATATTGTTTTTGCTTAGGAGAACATCTGCAAAATTTTGAATATGTTGAAGGGTATGCACCTTTCGTGCTTTCTGAGGATAGTCAGTTTCCGAGGTGTATAGTAATTCATCCTTAACTCAGTTCTTTACAGCCAGAGCTCTGATAACATACTTTGTCACCGCTAATTCACGTTGATCCGTAAGCGGTAATATGTTACTTTCTTTGTAAGACTTCATTGTGTTTGTATGAACGGGCACATCGAGAGCCAATTTAATAGCTTTGCTGTCTACACTCCGTAATTTTTAGGAGCGTAATCGAGGCAGTAAAATATACGTCTTGTTCGTAGAGCAGTTTCTATCGAGCCCAAAATGGCTAGGTTTTACATTGTTTGAATGTCTTGGCTCCAGGACTGTCTGTTGATTATTTTTTTTAAGAAATTAAGTCTTTTGTTTGCTTTTGTAATTAAATATTCTATATGGTGTCTCCAATTCAACTTTTGTGTTAAGTACACTCCAAGAAATTTAACGGCGGGCTTATAAACAAGCGAATTACTATCCAGAGATAAAACAAGGAGAGTTTTAGGGTTTTCACCATTGTTAAAAAGCAAAAGATAAGTCTTTTCACCCGATAACTCCAGACCATTGTCTTTCATGTAATTACTCAGGTTATCAAGATCACATTGGTACAGCTTTTTTTACATGGGTGATTGTTCTTTTTTTTATGACCATTGTTTTGTGAAATTATAATAGGCACAATCTTATTATAATTTACACATATATCATGCCTAAACGAATATTATCCATCAAGGAATTTCACTTACTTTTTGTTAGGCCTGATCGGTTCAGCGAACCCTCGTCAGACTGGTGGGCAGAGGCTTGTTGTAGAACTATTCAGCTGTGAGAACACTTCTCACTATCCGTGTGTGACCCCATTCTGATTTTCTGTTCATCAGTAGGTTGCTTGGGGCGTTGTGTATTTGGATTGCTTCACTGATTTGTCGGTCCAATGCACTTTTATGTTTGCCTGTCACTGTCATCACAAACTCGGGTGTGTTTTCTTCATGTTTGTGTGTAGTATTAACATGTCTATAGAGGACTGAGTCATTATCTTTGTTCTTATAGGCTGCCATGTGTTCTAACCCCCTACTGTAGCCATTACGGGCGGTCTCTCCATAGTAAACAGATTTACATTTATCACACACTACTTGATATGTGATATTGTTTGCCCTGCATCCCCCCTTCTCACTCCCTGCACATACCATACAATTTTGTTGGTCATTACATTTTCTGTTGGGAAACGGGTGGGATCGCTGGAGGATGTTTTTGATTGACTTCCCTGATGTCTCTACTACTCTTATCTTTATGTTAGTTTTCTTGATTTCACATTCAAAGTCTTTCTTCAGTTTGGATTTTGGTGTTGGAGGGACAAAGACTATGCTCTCATATCCTCCTTTCTTATACCATTCCTGTTTATTCTTTCTCTTTTCCTCTCTCCTCTCTGCTCTCTTCCAACCTTTCGGCCTGTACATCGGCTGTTCCCCTTCTTCATCTTTGTTTCTGATCTTTTCATAAGCTGCCAGGGCAGATTTGACTATTTGGGTCTTAAACTTCTTGCTGTAGCCGCAGTACTGCATGCGCATCATAAATTTGTTAATGTGCCTGACTGTCATTTCCCACGGGAGCCTAGGACTACATCTAAGTAGTATGCGCAGTACTTCTTGGGTTAATACAGTCCTTTTGGTACTTCTGGGCATGGCTGAATTGGCATGTATGACAGATTTGGTAGATACTTCCTTTGCGTAGTACTCATGCATTACTACCTTAACGTGCCTGTTGTCTTCTTTTTCAACTTCTTCAACCCACATTTTGATATCGAGAAGGGGGAGTTTATTGTCTTCATGCATGGATGGGTAGTCTATCTCTAGTTGGATCGACTTATGTATGTTATTGCCTATCTCTTTTAATAAGGAGATCCCTCTTTCCTCACTGTTCCTTGTTTCTCCTCTATCCTCCTCAATTATGAGTTCCTCCTCACCATCTTCGTTGAGGTATCTCAGTCTACTAGTCTACAGTCTGACGAGGGTTCGCTGAACCGATCAGGCCTAACAAAAAGTAAGTGAAATTCCTTGATGGATAATATTCGTTTAGGCGTGATATATGTGTAAATTATAATAAGATTGTGCCTATTATAATTTCACAAAACAATGGTCATAAAATTTTGGTAAATCATAAAGAAGTACATTGAACAGGATAGGGGCTATGATCTACCCCTAAGGAATCCTCATGTCTATGTCTTTAAATGAAGAATATACAGTCCCTAATCTTACACATATTGATCTACAGGATAAAAAGTCTTTAATGTAATAATACATTTTACCTGTTACACCAATGCTCTTTAATTTATAAAGCAGTCTTGAATGCCACACATTTATCGAGTTTCTCAACTTTGTCCATAGTTCCTCACTGTCACCAACGCCTTCCAGAGCACTGAATTTGTTTTGAACATGTACGTTAGTTTTTTTACGTATCGCTTCATCTGTCTTTAAGAGTCCAAGGTTTAGTTTGATGTTGCTTTTGGTCTGTTTCCTTTTCCTTATTTCAGCCTAGATTTTCCTATTACAGGATGTGGTCACTTTTGTAGTCTGCACCTGGTAGTGTTTTTGTTGTCAGCAAAGAATTTCTAAATATTTCATTGATTAAGATGTAGTCAGTTTGATTTTTAGTATTATCTCCTGGACTCATCCATGTCCATGTTCTTCTATTAGGCTGCTCAAACCAGGTGTTTCCTACTATGAACTCATTCATCTGTGCTCATTCCACAAGTTTCCCTCCCCTTTCATTTTGTGTACCAAGGCCATGAGGTCCAACTATATCCTCCACCCTATCCTGTCACACTTCAGTGTTAAAATCTCCCATTATTATTGCAACTTCTTGTGATTTATATTGAGCCTTCGTAGAAGTTGTCAATTTCGTCTTGAGTACTTGCAGATGTTGGTGCATACACCTGGATGATGTTGATATCCCTGTTAATTATGATGCCTACTTCTCTTTCATTGTGTTTCCACCAGAATATGTTATTGTATGCTCTCCTGATGTCATCATGCCTGCCCCCTTCCATCTCACTTCCCCTAATCCTAAAATACCAATGTTAAGTCTTTCCATCTCCATTTTGATATTCTCTAATTTTCTCTTTTGCATCAATGGTCTCACATTCCATGTTGCGATTTTTTAAGATTTTTTTTAGATTTAACGCAGCAGCTTGCTGACGATCTGGTGTCACCTGCGCAGCATGACGGTCCCTACTGGACGAAAGTGCTCCATCATAGGAGCCCCTATTTACGTCGTTATCATCATTTTTCTTGTTTTGTCTGGCCATGATTTTGCTTGGGAAAGTACGATGGTGGTTTCCCGTTGCCTTCCATCGGTTTGTGTACGGTCTCTCCGATAGCCTTTGTCTTTCCCACGACAACCTACAAGGCAGTAGGGGTGATTTTTTTTCAGGGTTTACTCACTTAGCCTTATTCTCTCCCGAGATATCCACAAGGCAGAAGTGCTACTTACCCATAGATGGGGGTCTGGTTCGTGGGAACCAGGGCATATCTTGCAGGCCTGCGTGCCACACGTCTGGGCGCCAGACCTGCTCCATGTCCCTCGAGTTTTAGCCTGAGTCTGATAATGGATATTGGAGAGAAAAAATATCGCAGTGATAATGATGACGATAATGATGATAGTAATATATATATATATATATATGGTTGACTATCGTGGTCGATAAAGTCCAACCTAGCACTTTATTTATGTACCCCATGTGGGATCTCAGGCCAAAGTCTGATGCACACAGGCAGCCACATACTGGACACTCAATGGAACGCTCTGCAGAGTTGGTTCTGGCCTTTACTTCTGCACGCGTTTCCACTTGGCTGTTTCGTCTTTCATTTTCATAAGCTTCTGTTCTCTTGCGAACAGCTTGCCTCCTGTTTGGATCTGTTTGGATGATAGTAATAATGATAAGGATAATGGTGGCTGGGAGGTCGTGGATTCGATCTCATCAAATCAATATATTTCTGTGGAATTTTATTGGTCAAGATCAGCTCCTACGCAGAGCTGAACTTGCTATGGGCTTGTTGGGAAGACTGGAACCACTTATCTCATCCACAGTCTCATCCACTTTAGCGACACCGCATCGGGAGTGTCAAATCCCGTAACACAACCTCACCTGTCTCTTTATGTATCTCTCAGGTTCGCTGATGCCCAACGTTAACAAGAAACACCACCAGGGTGTTGATGGGACCAGGAGCACCAGTGTCCTGCCAATCTCCGGACAATCACCTCCCAAGCAGCCGACTCCACTCCATTGTCATTTCATCAAGCATACAGGGGGAGGGGGGAGGGGGAAGAGGGGAGGCTGTCCATGCGATGCATTCGGACCCACTTATCAGTTACCTTGTTTACAAACCCAATGGCAAGCTGGGGCCATGACAAACCCCGGGACATAGCCACACAACAAGCACCAACCAGGTCCAGCCCAGCATTGGGATCAAGACAGAATAGAAAATCCCTTTCTCGCCCCACTCTGCTCTCCATTTCTCTTTCGGGCAGCCCGCCCTGCCACCAGCTTGCATAGCTGTCACACTTTTCCCTTTACTATAGTCTCCACAAGAGAGCACCAGGTAGACCCAGGGAAAAATATCAAACCCACTTGCAGGGTGGCTGAGAACAGACAGGGTGGAACATGTACTTGCAGCGACAAAGTATAAATTCGTATATGGAGGGCCATGATCGCCAACGCCATGCGGCAGGGCACATGATGATAATGATAAAAGTATTCATTCTTGCGGGTGTGTGTGTGTGTGTGTGTGTGTGTGTGTGTGTGTGTGTGTGTGTGTGTGTGTGTGTGTTGTGTGCGTGTGTGCGCGGCGTGCGTGTGTATGTGTGTTGTATGTGTGTCTGTGTGTGTGCGTGTATGTGTGTGTCAGTGTGTATGTGTTGTGTGTGATGTATCTGTTTTTTTCTCTGTGGTCTGTATGTTCTTGGGTGTTTTCGTGCGTGTCTTTGTTTCTTTCTCAGATGACTTCGCCATCAGATGGATTATACTCTATGCATGAATTGAACCGAATGATTTTTTTTATCCCACAGATTTGAACAATTTCCCCGCCAAGTGTTTTGAGAAGAAGCTGAAGGTGATTTATTTCTACCGGAATCCTAAGGACGAGTGGGTATCCAACTACAATACTGCCCTGGGACTTCACATTGTCGAAGCCTATAAGGGCACCTGGCCACACTTCTTTGACTTAATGATGGACATAGGATGTGAGTTGGTTGGTTTGTTTGTTTGTTGCTTGCTTTGTTTCTTTCTTTCTTTCTTCAAATGTGGTTGTTAGTTTGTTTTTTTATTTCACTTGCTAAAAACATTTCTGGACATCAGCGTTTTCGAGATCTATTAGGCACCTGGTCACCTTGTCTGGCCTGATGATAACATAGATGTGATTTGTTGGTTGGTTGGTTGGTTGGTTTTGTTGTTGTTTTGTTTGTTTTTTTGTTTGTTTCTTTGTTTGTTCTTTGTTTTTGTAGGAAGGTAAGGTTGGTTATTTTATTTTCGTCTTCAATTCTGGACATCATCGTTTTGGAGGCCTATCAGGGCACCTGGTCCACACTTGTTTTGTCTGATGATGGACATGGATGTGAGTTGGTTGTTGGTTGGCTGGTTGTTTGCTTTTTTGTTTCTTGTTTGTTTCTTTTTGTTTCTTTGTTTGTTTCTTTTTTTTGACGGTGAGGTTAGTTGATTTTTTATTATTTCGCTCACTAAAACAATTCGGACATCACCGTTTTGAGACCTACAGGGAACCTGGTCAACACTTTTTTTACTCGATGATGGACATAGGATGTGAGTTGGTTGGTTGGCTGGTTGGCTTGTTTTGCTTTTTTGTTTTCTTTGTTTTTTTGTTTGAACAGTTTTAGTTTGTTAGTTGCTTTTTCTTTCACTTGCTAAAAATATTTCTGGACATCGCATTTTCGAGGCCTGTTAGGGTATTCTGGCCAGCTTGTTTGGCTGTTGATGGATTGGTGTGGGGTTGGTTGGTTGTTGTTTTGCTTTTGGTTTGTTTGTTTCTTTGTTTGGTTTTTGTTTGTTTGTTTTTTTTTCTTTGCTTGTTTCTATCTTTTTTTTTCTTTCTTTCTTTGTTAAGGTGGTTTGTTGTTGATTTTATATTTCATTCTAAAAAATCATTTCTGGACATAAGTTTTTCAAGGTCCCATTAGGGCACCTGGCCACGCTTGTTTGCCTGATGATGGACAAGGATGTGAGTTGTTGGTTTGTTTGTTGCTTACTTTGTTTGTTTTTTTTTTCGTCTTCTTTTGTAGGGTGGTTTTTTAGTTGCTTTTTATTTCATTTGCTGGAAAACATTTTGGCCTTCAGCGTTTTCAAGGCCTATTAGGGCAACCTGGTCAAACTTTTTAAATCGATGATGGACAAGGATGTCATGTTTGTTGGTTGATTCGTTTTTTTTGCTTGTTTTTTGTTTGTTCTTTTTGTTGTTGTTTTCTTTCTTTATTTGAACGTAGTTGGTTAGTTGCTTTTTATTTCACTGTTAAAAACATTTCTAGACATCAGCGTTTTCAAGGCCTAATAGGACACTGGCCCGCTTGTTGGTCCTGATGATGGACAGAGGATGTGAGTTGCTGGTTTGTTGTTTGTTTTGTTGCTTGATTTTTTCTTTTTTATGTTTGTTTCTTTTTTTGTTTGTTTGTTTCTTTCTTTCTTTATTTGAACGGGGTGGTTAGTTGCTTTTTTTGCTTTACACTCGCTAATCAACGTTTCAGGCCGTAGGCATTGGCCACGCTTGTTGGCCGTGATGATGGACAGAGATGTGAGGGGTGTTGGTTTGGTTGTTTTTGTTTTTTGTTTATTTGTTGTTTTTTGTCTGTAGGCTGTTTTTTGTTGTTTCTTTTTGGTTGGTTGGTTGGTTGGTTGAGTTTTGCATTGGTGGTTGGTTGGTTGGTTGGTTGGTTGGTTGGTTGGTTGGTTGGTTGGTTGGTTGGTTGGTTGGTTGGCTTGTGCTGTTGTGTGGTTGGTGTGGTGGATGGTTGGGTGGAGTTGTGTTTGTTGGTTGGTTACTTTGTGTTGGTTGGTTGGTTGATTATTGGTTGGTTGGTTGGTTTTGTTTAATTTCATTTGCTAAACATTTCTGAAAGTCAGCGTTTTCAGGCTGTCAAGTCACTTGGCCACACATTTCGATTTTCATGATGGATATGAGTTTGTCTGTTTGTTGCTTAGTTAGGTTTTCATTCCACTTGCTACGCGTCTACATCATCAAAAATCATTATAATATTATGTCGTTCTTGTAATGCGCTACTCTCCAGATTCGCAGTGGACTCACTACAATTATTCACAGTCAGACGTTCTAATGTAGCACGTAGACGTTAAGCTGTTTAGGCGAACTGACAACAGTCATCACGTGTGTATCACAGTGTGCATCTTTGATGAGCGTACATGCTGGGAGTTTTTGTTTCTTTCTTTCTTTGAGCCAGCCACTCACATGAATTTTAATCCTTTGACTCCCGTACCCTGTCCACCAGCATCCTGCATCATCAGTAAGGCTATCAAAGCCAAAAACTTAACACTTCGACTCTCTCACCCTATTCACCAGCTTCCTGCAGGAAGTCGGTGAGTAGGTGTGGGAGTCAAAGGGTTAAGTTTTTGCAGTTGGTAAAAAGGGCGCAGGCATCAAAGGTTAACCCTTTGACACCTGCACCCTGTCCACCAGCATCCGGCATCGTCAACAATGCTAGCAAAGCCAAAAACTTAACCCTTTGAATCCCTCACCCTACCCACCAGCTCCCTGCAGGATGCTGGTGAATAGGGTGAGGGAGACAAGGGATGAAGTTTTTGCAATTGATGAATAGGGTGTGGGAGTCAAACAGTTAAAGGGATCTTAGACGTGCATCTCTGATATTCTGCGCCACACATAGTCACACAACGCGCATCAATCAGGTTTAGCCCAGCCTCAGGACCAAGAGAGAACGAAAGACCTCTCTCGCGCCCCACTCTGGTCTTCACCTTTCTTTCAGCAACCCACCCTGCCACCAGTTCGCTTAGCTGTCAGCACCTTTCCCCTGACTATAGTCTCGACACTTAGCAGTCGGAAGCTCCCAACGTTGTCTTATTGTTCCAACGAATCACCTGTACACTCAGCTCCCAGATTTATTGTGTGTGTGTGAATCTGTGTGTGTGTGTGTGTGTGTGTGTGTGTGTGTGTGTGTGTGTGTGTGTGTGTGTGTGTGTGTGTGTGTGTGTGTTGTCGTTGTGTGATGCGGGTTTACCTTGTGTGTGTGTGTATACCTTGTGTGTGTGTGTGTTACTGTGTGTGTGTGTGTGTGTGTGTGTTGTGTGTGTTGTGTGTGTGTGTGTGTGTGTGTTTGCATTCAAGCATCTGTGTGTGCGTACATGCATGCGTATAGGTGTATGTGTGTGTTTCAGGCTGGTATGCGGACTCTGTGTGTGTGTGTGGTGTGTGTGTGTGTGTGTGTGTGTGTGTGTGTGTGTGTGTGTGTGTGTGTGTGAGTGTGTGTGTGTGTGTGTGTGTGTGTGTGTGTGTGTGTGCGCGTACATGAGTGCGTGGCGTATAATCATGTGTATATATGTATGTGTGTGTGTGTTTGTTGCTGACTTGTTTCGGGACTCTGTGTGTGTGTGTGCGTGCGTGTGTGTGTGTGTGTGTGTGTGTGTGTGTGTGTGTGTGTGTGTGTGTGTGTGTGTGTGTGTGTACGTGTGTGTGTACGTGTGTGTGTGTATGTGTGTGTTTGTGTATGTGTGTGTGCCTATGTTTGTGTGTGCTCATGTGTGTGCATATATATATATATATATATATATATATATATATATATATATATAATATATGTATGTATGTATGTATGTATGTATATAATATATGTATATGTACAGAATGTAGTTTGTATCTGTATATTTATGTGTATATACATATTATGTGTGTGTGTCTGTGTGTGTGTGTGTGTGTGTGTGTGTGTGTGTCTGTGTCTGTCTGTCTGTCTGTGTTTCAGACTGGTATGGGGACTGGTTTGACCACGTGCTGAACTGGGAGAAAGCGGCATTAGAGAATCCTGACCAAATCTTTCTTTCTAGCTTCGAAAGGATGAAACTGGTAAGGTGTATGTTTAACACTTGAGTGTGACCATGTGTGTGTGTGTGTGTGTGTGTGTGTGTGTGTGTGTGTGTGTGTGTGTGCGTGCGTGGTGATTGTGTGTGTGCGTATGTGTGTGTGTGTGTGTCTGTATGTGTGTCTGTTGTCTGTGTCTGTGTGTCTGTGTGGCTGTGTGTGTATGTGTGTATTTTGTGTCTGTGTGAGGTTTGTGATTGTGTGTTCTGTTGTGTGTATATGTGAATGTGTGTGTATGTGTGTATATGTGTGTGTGTTGTTGTGTTGTTTGGTGTGATGTCGTGGTGTTTTGTGTGTGTGTGGCATGTCTCTTGTGTGTGTGTGTGTGTGTGTGTTTGTGTGTGTGTGTGTGTGTGAATAAGTGCATATCCGTCCGTCTATCACTATTTAAGAAGAGACAGAGACAGACAGAGACAGACAGAGACAGACAGAGTGAGAGAGAGAGAGGAGGAGGAGGAGGAGAAGGAGGAAGTTGTTACGTGTTTTGCATAATAATAAGCTGTATCACCACTTGTGGATTCACTGTGACACAGCAATGTCAAAAGTAGAAATATTTGTCAAGCCCTGTCCCGGAATGGACCCCGGCTGCCTATATCAACAAGAACAAACAAGAATTGCCAGTGCAAACATTACTGTATGCATGAATTGAGATCTTTTAACCTTTTCACTCCCGCACCCTATCTACCACCTTCAGGTTGGTGGATAGGTTGAAGAAGTGAAAGGGTTAAGTTTTTGCTTTGCTGTCATAGCTTGCATTGCAGGGGCTGCAGGTGGATAGGGGTGAGGAGTCAAAGGGTTAGCGCTAGTGGTATATTCTTCAAATCTGTTCATCGCCCTTGAGAAGGCTTTCACATCGCTTCTAGCAATTTCAAGTGGAAGACTTGAGAAATATACTGTGACAAATCCTTCCCGACCAAACTTTCTTAATCAACAAATAATGTCTATTCAAAATACATTTTCATTGTATTTAGATATCACTATTCTTAATTTGGTGTTTTTGACTCTCAATGTCATGCGGATTATAGCAACATAGGAAATGACAAAAGGAATAAATTGTACAGGTAAAATTCAGACGATTCATAAATAAATTTCAAAGACATAATTCAGACGACACAGTGATTGCATTTCCAGTACAAGCGTAACTTCATTCATTCATATTCATTCATTCATTCATTCATTCATTCATTCATTCATTCATTCATTCATTTCATTCATTCATTCATCATTCATTCCATTCATTCATTCGTTCATTCGTTCATTCATTCACTCATTCTTTCATCATTCATTCATCTCATTCGTTCATTCGTTCATTCGTTCTTTCCGTTCGTCCATCCATCCACCCACCATCCATCCATCATCATCCGTCCGTCCATCATCCATCTATCCATCATCCATCCATCCATCCATCCATCCATCCATCATCCATCCATCCATCCATCCATCCATCCATCCGTCTTCCGTCCATCCATCTTCCATCTATCCATCCATCCATCCATCCATCCATTGATTTGTTCGTTCAATTCCAGCACCATACAGAACAGGTCATAAAGATCGATCAGTTCCTGGGGCTGAACAGGGGCAGAGAACTGTGTGAGCAGATCGCAGATGCCTGTCAGTTCTCTAAGCTCAAAGCTGCCAGGCAGGCAGACGAAAAACTCTGGCAGATGGGATCTTCGGGCATGTATCGGAAAGGTCAGTGCAGCGATGGATGGATGGATGGATGGATGGATGGATGGATGGATGGATGGATGGATGGAGGATGGATGGACGGATGGGTGAGGACGGAGACGGAGGAGGTGGGAGTGGATGGAGGACGACGGTGTGGAGTGGTATGGATGATGGTTGGGTGGATGGGTGGATGATGGATGGAGACGAGGATGGTTGGAGATGGGTGGATGGTGGATGGATGGGGTGGGATGGGTGGGTGGATGGATGGATGGTGGGATGATGTGTGATGGATGGATGGGATGGGATGGATGGTGGATGGATGGATGGATGGATGGATGGAGGAGGAGGATAGGATGGATTGGATGGATGGATGGTTGGATGGAATGGATGGATGGATGGATGGATGGATGGTGGATGGATGATGGATGGATGATGAGGATGAGGTGGTGGTGGTGGGGTGGGGGATGGAGGATGGATGGATGGATGGAGGTGGATGATGGGATGGTAGGATGGATGGAGGATGGATGACGGAGTGGATGGATGGATGGTGTGATGGATTGGATTGGATGAGATGGATGGATGGATAGATAGGAATGATGGATAGTGGATGGATGGATGGATGGGTGGAGGTGGATGAGATGGATGATGGATGGATGGACAGGACGGACGACGGACGGACGGATGGATGGAGGGATGGATAGACGGACAGATGGATGGATGGATGGATGGACGGACGGACTGACTGACGGTCGGTCAGACGGATGGATAGATGGATAGATGGATGGATGGACGGACGGACAGACGGATGGATGGATGGATCAAACAGACAAACAAACAAACAAACGAACCCGATGCACTCCTGAATCTGTAAAGAAACAGAACGCAGTCATTGAAGGAAAAATCTAATCAAAACGACCACATATAGTTCCGTGGTGTAGTAGTTAGCGCAACGGACTACCGACTGGAAGTTTGTGGGTTCGAATCCTCATCAGTACCTTCAAAAGTCAGTGTGGGATTTTTTGCCTCTAACCGGCCCCACCCAGAATTGGGCGTGCTATGGGCTCATTGGGAAGACTGGGACCACACAGTCGAGCCTCATCCACTTGACGGATGTGCCATTGAGAGAGTTGCTGAAATCTTCTGACCACCACCGCAGGTGTCTGTATCTCTCGGGCCTGGTTGATGCCAGGATATATTATGATAGTAAGCGTAGAGTACAGCCCTGTCACACAGTCTCAATCCCAATTGGAACTCCATAGCATCATGATTAACATCCTCACCGACATCATCATCATCGCATTGTAAAACTATGCCAGCTTCTGTGGCCATTAATAAGGTGGTGCAGGGTATGGGACAAAACAAAAGGGGGGAACACACAGGTAACCTCCCTGAGTGCGATGATCCTATGAAAAATTCAGCTAAGAACCTTGGTGTCTACCTTGACTCTACCCTCTCCATGAACAACTTTGTTTCTCAAACTGCCACATCTTGCTACTATCACCTCCATCGTATCAGCCTGATCAGGAAGTATCTTTCTGTCGAAACAACTGCAAAACTCGTTCTCTCCTTCATAATGTATCGCATTGACTATTGTAATTCACTCCTGTCTGGTCTTTCTGCCTCCACCATTCACATCCTACAGCTCATTCAAAACAATGCTGCACGCCTTGTACTCAAAAAAAAAAAGCTGACCACATCTCACCTCTCCTGGCACAACTTCATTGGCTTCCTGTATCAAAGCGCATACAGTACAAACTACACACCATCTGCTACAAAAGCCTCAATAACGCAGCCCCCGATTACCTTTCAAGCCTGCTTGAGATCTATGTTCCCTCACGTACCCTCCACTCTGCCTCTGATCCTCTCACTTTTCGCTTTCCATGCACTAAGCTCAATATCTATGATCCACAAGCCTTCTCTGTTTCTGGTCCGCTCTCCTGAAACAAACTTCCTCTCTCAGTCCGTCAGCAATCTACTTTTGTCTCCTTCAAGTCCGCTCTCAAAACTCACCTTTTCTCCTCTGCATAAAATCCTGACCTTACTCAACCCCCACTGCAGCCTGTCTCCACTTGGTGTGGAATCACATTGTAATATATGTTTGTATATGATATGTTTTCTATAACTTTTCCATTGCTTTTCTTCTTTTTCCCCATTTATAGCCATGTGTATGTGCGTGTGTGTGATGCGTGCGTATGTGTCTATTCAGTGCTTAGATTTGATTTCTATGAAGATTTTGCGCTATATAAATATTGTAATTGTTATTATTATTATTATTAAAGGCGACCACCAACGTTCAAATACATAGGAACCAGAAATACAACTGTGACAGGGGTTTTACACAAGAAGATCAAAGACGGTTGCCCGGCGTTAAAGCTTGGGCAACATGAAAATAGCACTGGTTTCTAAGCACTTAAGCTCTTACAACTAATATTAAGGTCCATACGTCAGTTTATCTCTAGTTTGCCTCTGTCTGTTATCAGGAGCATTAGAAGTAGAACACGCTCAGTCAGAAACAAGAAACAAATACAAGACACAATACTAACAACAGTCATGCGTGAATATTGTCGTCAAATAACATGAGCACGTATCGTCAGCATTTTTCATTTGGTCTTCATTTGATTTCGCAACGTAATTCTGTGTCGGTGCGAAGTCTACACTGTAACTTGAAAATATTGAGGAAAGAAAAAAAATGTCAGGACGAATGTTACATTAATGATGATGAGGAGGAGGAGGAGGACGCTGATGATGATGATGATGATGATGATGACGACGATGATTATGACAACAATAATAACATCAACAACAACAACAATAATGCTACTACTACTACTACTACTACTACTATAATAATAATAATAATAATAATAATAACAATGATGATGATGATGATGATGGTAATAATAATGATAATATAATAATAATAATAATAATAACAATAATAATAATAATATACTACTACTTTTACACTGCTACTACTACCGCTACAACTACTACCACCAACAACAATGACAAAAACAATAATAACAGCATTAACAATAATGATAATATTGATTATGTTGATGGTCATAATAATCATGATATTGATTATCATAATAATGACAATGATGATGACAACAACAACAATGCTGCTGCTTCTGCTGCTTTCACGCTACTACTACTACTACTATTACTACTACTACTACTACTGCTGCTGCTGCTACTACTACTACGTTTATACTACTACTACTACCTATTCCACCACCACCACTACTACTACTACTATTACTACTACATACTACTGATGATGATGATAATGATGATGATGATGATGATTGTGACGACGATGACAACGATGATGATAAAAAGAATAGTAATGATATCACAATGATAATAATAATTGTGATAATGAAAATGATGATAATTACAAGGAGTCAGATCTTGATATACATATCAAATCAAATGGCACACTCTCATTCGCATAAAACATTCACTTCCAACGATCCTCCTCAAAAACAAAAAAAACAAAAAAACAAAAACTCTTAAACGTACAAAACAAACATACTGGGGGAGGGGGGATGGAGGACAGGGGGGGGGGGGGGCTGGGACGTTTTGATGGACACGTAGAGGAGGAGATCACTGCTGGACAAAAAGGTACCGCCTTCAAGTTATTCTTGAAGGAACACACCGGACACTGACATGTCTTGGAGGATCTTTAACGTTCAAATTTAATAGGAACCAGAAAAGACACGAAAAAAAAAAAAAAGAATCAGAACGCGTATGTAATACAACCTGACAAGATAGGCGCACATTTTCCGCCAACTGGCCTTTGTCAAGCGTGAATGTAAGATCACAAACGAAAAAGACTTGAAACTTCCCTGCTTCTTTGTCTTTTGACAAAGGCTTTCAATCAGATAAAACATGAAGAATTGATCAACCAACTAGAAAGACTCAATCCTGATGGAAAAGATCCACGAATAATCAAAAATATGTACTGGAAACAAACAACTTCAATGAGAATAGAAAACGATATAAGCTCTTTTCAAAAATTTTAATATCAAAAGAGGAGTCAGACAAGGTTGTGTTTTGTCACCAGATCTGTTTTCACTTTACAGCGAAAACATCATGAGAAATCTAGAAGAAGACACTGGATTAAACGTTGGAGGAAAAAAATGATAAACAACATTCGATACGCAGATGACACCGTGCTAATTGCAGAAAATGAAAAGGATTTACAAAACCTTGTGAATATACTAGAAATAAAAAGCAAAGGTAAGGGGTTGGAACTAAACAGCAGGAAGACTGAAATCATGGTGATCAGTAAAACACATGAAATCCCCTCATGCAAAATACCAACGAACTGCACAACCCTGAGACAGGCTGATAAATTTAAAATCTGGGAACGATCATTTCACCAGATGGCAGATGCACATCAGAAATAGCCAGCAGAATCGGCCAAGCCAAAACAGCATTCAAGAAGATGAACAGCATTCTTACCAACAAATGCCTAACAATTAACTTCAGGAAGAGAGTTCTTGAATGTCATATAGAACTGATCACGTTATACGGTTGTGAGGCGTGGACAGTCAACAAGCAAAGCCAGAACAAGATTGAGGCAGCCCAGATGTGGTTTCTAAGAAAAATGTTGAGAGTTCCTTGGGTAGCAAATAAAACAAACGAAACAGTCTTGATGGAGGCAGACACAAGAAGATCATTGATAAGAAAGATTACGAAAAGACAGGCAACATTTATAGACCATTTTATGAGGAAAGGGGAATGGAACACCTGGTCAGAACAGGAAAGCTGGAGGGAAAGAGAGCACTAGGTAGACCCAGGGAAAAAATATTGTACGGACTTGCAGAGTGGCTGAAGACAGACAAGGTGGAAGATGTGCTTGCAGCAACAAGGGATAGAAACAGATGGAAGGCCATGATCGCCAACGCCATCTGGCAAGGCAATTGATGATGATGACTATTATCATTGTTTGGCTTACCTTACAGCTAGTCCTTGAAAGAGAGAGAGAGAGAGAGACAGACAGACAGACAGACAGACAGAGGAGAGAGAGGAGAGAGAGAGAGAAAGGGAGGGAGAAAAGAGAGAGAATGACAGACTGACTGACTGACTGACTGACTGACTGACTGACTGACTGACTGATGAATGAATGATGATGAATGAATAATAACGGGACGTTTTCATTCCACTCCACAGGTGAGATCGGGGACTGGAAGAACTGGTTCACAGTGGAACAGAATGAACGATTTGACGCTGTCTTTAAGAAACGTATGGCAGACAGCAAGCTCGAATTCATCTTCCAGTGACGGCATTCACTGATTGACCCACACTGCTCTGCTGAAAGAAGTCTGAACAGTCAGATCCAGACAGAACACCATACAATCTGAATACATGTTTTCTATGAACGCTTGTCAATGAAAGAATCAGAAGATTTGGGTTTCATCACAGCATGATCATGATATAGTGATTATAGTAGTAGTGGTAACTTGTTTGTTCGTTTTTGATACAAAATATATACATAGACAGAATATAATGATAGAGAAACAGGATTGAAAACCAAAGTTACGGAGAGGATTCGATTCTAGTTGGTTTGTTTGTTTGTTCTTGTTTTTTTGATGACTAAGGAATATTTCCGTGTGAAAAGGGGGATGGGGGGTTCAGTCTTTCTGGGTTTCATATCCAGTTTCAGTGTCTTGAAATCTGTCGCTACATGCAGATCTGCAAAGCTTTTAAGCCTGCACAAAACCATATGCACTGGCACGATCTTGAAACTGGGTTGGGGGGTGGGGTTGGGGTGGGGGAGAAATGACCTATGAATAGCTAAAACTGGCAAAATCAGAACGATAAGACTCAGTTTCAGTACAGTTTCTCAAGATGACGTCTCCGCGCTCGGAACGAATTCCATATGCACTAACGTCACAGGTACCATGTGTATGATGATCATGGCACATGCCTTAAGCCTGCACATAAAACCGTGAGCTGGTCAGGTCCTGAGGCCCTATCTAGCCTATGTTTTATCTAGTCTATATTTTATACTGGTATTTTATCAGCCTCTCACTGGCATAATCTTGGTTACATGTAAATGACATGTGTATCTGTGTATCTTACCTTCCTAAAAAAACATATATATATATAAAGGAAATAAATAAATAATTAAAGGTCTGAATCACAACACAACTAGCTATTTGTGACCCCTACGTCATACGAACACGTAACGATAAGAACGATACAATGTTTAGGAAAACAGATTTTTAACGTTATGGGCTGGGATTGAACTCGCGATATCAAAGCTTGAGTATATGGCTGTATCAACTAAGCCAGCCATGGTCTGGGATTGAACTCTCGATATCAAAACTTGAGTAAATAGTTGTATCAACTAAACCAACCAGTCAGCTCTCAAGCAGAATGAGATAACAGAGAGCTGCGGCCATTTTCGATGTGGCCTTGTGTTGCCAATTTAACCCTTTGACTCCTGCACCCTATCCACCAACTGCAAAAACTTAACCCTTTGACTCCCTGACTCTACCCACCAGCTTCCTGCAGGAAGCTGGTGGGTAGAGTCAGGGAGTCAAAGGGTTAAGTTTTTGCTTTGCTAGCATGGTTTACAATGCAGGATGCTGATGGACAAGTTGCAAGAGTCAAATGGTTAATATAGCAAGTCGAGCCACAAAACAGAACGATTTAAGAATTTTTCTACTTGGATTGAAAAGGGAGTTTATTGTTTGCACGTTTTTCAAACATAATCGATTTTATATGAGATATGATGGTGGTCACACTGCTGACCGGTGAGTGGTCATGCTGCTGACTGGTGAGTGGTCACACTGCTGGTAGTCCTTTGCTCTACGCGCTATACCACGGCGACTGGTTGTTTCAGATAAAATTTGATATGACTTCTTGTTTGTGCATGAGATTTACACGTTTTCTTTTTCTTTTTCTATGACCTACATTTATGATTAGACATTAGATATTTTATCTTATACAGTGTTGACAATAAACAGTACTTCAGGCACATAGACCCACTGTGGAAGATATGGATGTCTTGCATGTGTTTTGAACTCTTAAAACTTTGATACATGTGATTCTGATCTCTTAATATACTTTGTCTTTCTAACCTGTTAAAAAATTGTGAAGAAGAAAAACAATGGTGAGAGATAAAAGTGCAGAAGTGCTGGCTATGGTTGGTGCAGATGACACCTTATCACATTGGGTTAAGCACTTCCACACATTGCTGACCGGTGAGTGGTCACACTGCTGACCAGTCAGTTGTCACACTGCTGACTGGTGAGTGGTCATACTGCATGCTGACCAGTGAGTGGTCACACTGCTGACTGGTGAGTCATCACATGGCTGACTGGTGAGTGGTCACATTGCTAACCAGTGAGTGGTCACATTGCTGACTGGTGAATGGTCACATTGTGGACCGATGAGTCATCACAATGTGAGTGGTCACACTGCTGACCACGCTGCTCACACACACGTACACACCACACACACACATATATACACTCGCTTTCTCTCTCTCTCTCTCTCTCTCTCTCTCTCTCTCTCTCTCTCTCTCTCTCTCTGTCTCTCACTCACATACACAAACGCACAGCACACATGATCATTTAAGCAGCTAAATCTTCAGATCCTGTGAATATCGTTTTAGCCCAATTTTAATAAATACTAATGTAATGGTCCTCTTGAAATTCAGTTGATCTAAAATTTAATCAATTAAGTTTCCAAATAACATAAATCTAGGCTGTTACTAAAATTTGCCTGTGATCAGCTACGAATGAGAAAGAATCTGCGTTTTTTATTTGTTTGTTTATTTTTTATTTGTTTTTTTGTTGTTGTTGTTGTTCGTTTGTTTCTTTCTTTCTTTCTTTCTTCTTTCTTTGTGTTGTTTGTTTGTTTGTTTTGTTTGTATTTTGACGTGTGTAGCCTAAGCACTATGAGAATTAATTATGTTTCATATTTTTTCACTTAATGAACTATAGAAATAAATGCATTTCGCATTAACTCCAGACACACACATCATCATCATCATCAAGTGCCCTGCCCCATGGCGTTGGCGATCATGGCCCTCCATATATATCTATCCCTTGTTGCTGCAAGCACATTATCCACCCTCTCTGTCCTCAGCCACTCTGCAAGTCCGTTTGATATTTTATCCCTGGGTCTACCTGTGCTCTTCTTCCGTCCAGCTTTCCTGTTGTGACCAGGTGCTCTAATTCCCCTTTCCTCATAAAATGGCCTATAAATGTTTCCTGTCTTTTCCTAATCTTCACTTATCAATGATCTTCTTGTGTCTGCCCCCATTAAGACTGTCTATTTGTTTGTTTGGGTTTTTTGTTTGTTTGTTTGTTTGTTTTTTGTTTTTGCTGTCCGTGGAACTCTCAACATTCTTCTTACAAACCACATCTCAGCTGCCTCAATCTTGTTCTGGCTTTGCATGTTGACTGTCCATGCCTCAAAACCGTATAGCATTATCGGTTCTATAGAACATTCAAGAACTCTCTTCCTGATGTTAATTGATAGGCATACACACATACACACACAAACATAAATAACAAGCACTTTTGACGTTTTAAATGTTATAAACAGCAGAGTTCCAAAACCACCAGAAATATTGGTAAGTGCTTTTAACATTTGTAATTTCAGAAATAGGAGGAATAATTGTTTGATCATGTGTAACCAAGTTAGAAAAATAAGTTGTTTTAAAAATGTGCAGAACAGGGTGCATTTTCGATTAACTCAATCAGCAACAAAAATAAATGCTTTCAACATAAGAAGTATTAGAAGTGATAGATAACAGAACCACCGATATGTACTTTTTCTACATATGTAACCTAATGATAAGAATAAATATTTTCTCTCTGTGAATGGTACCTGACCTTGCTCGGTGTCAGGTAAGGATGTAGGTGAATGGTAATGTCTTGCAGTTTACGCAGGTTCGTGAAAATCTAACAGTTGATCATTCTTCTCAGAGACAGAATACACCAGTCCAGGTTAGACGAAAATAATCCTTTGTTTGAATAACATAGAAAACATAAGAGGAGCTGGGCAAATACTTCACACATCCTATGCACCATTTCTAGTTTGCATAATTATTCTTCTTCAGCCCTCAAATCTACACGCAGCAACTCCCACGAATCTACTTCTCTATCTCTGACAGCAGGCTATGCGGTGTTCACACATACAGGAGTAATGAAGCCGAGTAAGACAAAATTTCAAAGTCCAGCAGGTCGGTGCTACTCTGGATACATTTCGCCGAACAATCGGCCTCTCCTCCCGGAGTGATATTTCATGCTCGCCGTGTGAAGTTATTACACGGGAAGCTTGCCGAAAATTTCAAACATGCTTAAAATTTTCGCCGAGCGAAAAATGAGTCGCTGAAGCAATAACTCGCTCGTGGAAAACTCGGGGAGGACTCGGGGAGTGTCAGAAATAGCTCTGCGTGCAAAGTTGCATACGTTGCCGAGTGACAGTGACACGCCGAGGAGATCTGAATGGTAAGCGAGTGAAATTTCATACTCTGCGTGTTAAATTATTGCTCGCTGAGTAAAAATCTTGCACGGGGAGTCTGAGTTACTCAAGCACGGCGTGCAAAAGTTGACACTACGAGCAGGCACCGTGACATGGCGACCTTCGCGCCCCTAGCATATAAACGCACAGCACACTGTCCCTGCCTCATTCGCCACTCAGCTGCCGAACGATCCACATCTACGCTTATTATCTACAAATCGACCATCTACTAACGGTACTATTGCATATGCCTCCGAAGAAGTCTACGCGAAGGGATGCTGCTACTGCTGCTCCACCTTCTGCAGATACCAGTCTGCACACACCAAAGCCTTAATATTCATGTGTGCCAAGCCCCGCTGTCCAGCCTGCCTTCATGAGTCTTCTGGATACTTCTGCTGCTTCTGCTCCCAGTCCTGCTCCTGCTGCTTCTGAAGAAGAGCCCAGAATGTCTTCTACTCCAAGATCTGCATCTCCGGTGGTGGCACCTCCTGAGCACTCTCCAGTGCAGTCTGCTGTCTCCTCCTCTCCAGCCAGGTCTGTAACTCCTCCTCCACGTCAGGCCCGGTCTGTAACTCCTCCTCCACGTCAGGCCAAGAAGACCAGTCGAGACAGGCTGCAGCTCACAGCTGATGATGAAGAAGACCTCGTCGACTGGTACATGGAGCATGATGTCTTCTTCAACAAGACCCTGAAGGGATACAGAGATACGCAGAGGAAGAATGCCCTGATGGAGGAGAAGGCCAAGTCCATGGGGAAGACTGCAGCAGAGTTGAAGACCTGGTTTGACTCCATGAGGACCCAGTTTGGCAAGCTGCAGAAAAAAGGACCCTCTGGGTCGGGGAAGAAGATGCTGACTTCCAGGGAGAATTGGATCCTGAACCGGTTCTGCTTCCTGAAGGACCACATCCGCCGGATGTCAGGCCGGGAAGTGTCCACTGTGCAGCAACCACGAGTCTCGTCCTCCTCACACCAGGAGCAGGAAGAACAGGTGCAAGAAGTTTCCAGTCCTCCTTCTGCCCTTCCAAGGCCTCCATCTGCCAGCTCCCAGGGGTCGAAGAGGAAGAGGTCCCAGGATGTGCCAGCTGGCCTCACCAACATCCTGGAGGAGATGCGCCGCTTCCAGTCAGCTGTGTCTGATACACAGCAGCATGTTCTGTTGAAGAACTACGATGAAGAGGATGAAGCCTGGAAGAGCCTCTGCACAACCATCTTCCTGCAGGGGCTCAAACTATCACCAGAGCTGCGAGAGGACCTCAGTCACAGCATGATGTCCAGACTGCTGGAGGTGAAGCAGGAGGCCAGGCGTCAGAGGCAGCAACAGCAGCATAACCACTTTGGAGTGCCACCCCCTCCAGCTGCCTACCAGCCCCAGCCTGCAGCAAGTTTTGTGCCATCATACCAACCTCAGCCTGTACCCTCTTGGCAGTCAGCACCTCCGACCCACGGCCAGCAGCAGCAGCCAGCCCGTGTCAATACATATTGTGGGCTGTCACCAGGATTTTTCCAGGGCCTGTCGCCCTATCTCAGCACCCCAACCACTACCCCTGCAAATATGTGAGCAGCAGCAGCAAACCACCCGGCCTGTTTCAGGGCCAATCAAACCACCCGGCCCTTTTCAGGGCCAACCAAATCATCAAAAAACAACACACCCAATCTACACATTTTGTGTTTCACAACAACAAAAAACAGTTGCAAAGTCCCATCAGTGAATACAAACTATCTTTCCACTCTGTCTTATTGTAATGTAGCTCCGAAGTCTATGCTTAATTTCTAAAAATTTATTGATCATTTGCCTTTAATTTAGTGTAGTTGAGTGTAGTTATTAGAATGTTGAAAGATGTTTGCATGAATAAATGTCCAAAAATGGAAAAGAAAAAAGCGTGAAAAAATTGTGACATGTAATGTACTTTAAAAAGTAGGGCAGTTTGAGAATTAAGGGGAGGGGGGGGGGGCACAGGGTACTTATTTGGTTAACACACAATGTCATAATGGTTTGTTCCTTTGGGAGGATTTTTGTTGGCTCTGAAAAGGGCCAGTTGGTTTAAACAGTATTTTATTATTCCAAATTATATACAATAAACAATAGTAACAAAAAGAGCAAACAAGCCCGAGGCTTATACTAATGCCTTTTGTTAACAATGATATAATACATGGAAAAATAAAGGCAGAACAACCATTAATTGATCTGTCCATAGAAAATATACTTCGGTAGACTACACAATATTGTACATTAATTTTAAGGAGTAACAACAACAACAAAATAAAAGGTAGTGTTTATGGATGTCAAGTGGGCGTGACTATTGATGACCATATGGATGAAAATGGTGATGAGGATGGATGTGTGGGAAGGGAAGGTGGAGGTGATAAGATGCGTGGAGAGAGAAAGGGCCAGTTCGCTTCTTGCTGCAGGTGGTGAAGAGGAGTTGAGGATGAGCTGTCTATATCATGTCATCTTGCCATGGTACACTGCCTTCTACTGAGTTGAGGTATTCCAACAGGTAGTCTCGCTGGGATTTTGCACGTTGTGTTGCATAATTCCTCTTGGCTTTCTGTGTGAGATCAGGCAGCTGGCTGGAACTTCTCCAACTTCCTGGGATTACTTCATGGGTGTCAGGGGCCTCTTGGTCCAAAATGGTGTTGTCTGTATGCCTGTTGCTAGTGTTCCTCAAGAGGTTGTGCAGACAGAGACAGGCCATGACAATGATGCACACTCTGTCTGGTCTCTGTGGCATAGTTGTCAGGAGACACCTGAATCGGCTGGCCAACAGTCCAAATGCATTTTCGACCACCCTTCTTGCTCTGGAAATTCTGTAGTTGTAGATCCTCTGTTCTCTTGTCATGTTTCTCTTGAGGATGGGCTTCATCAACCAGGTCCTCAGTGGAAAAACCTCATCTGCTACAATGAAGTATGACACATCTGTGTGACGATCAGGCAAAGGCTCTGCTGGAGGCACTCCAATTTTGTTATTTTCCATAAGTTTTTCCAAATCACTTTCTGCAAAAATACCACCATCAGATCCTGCTCCAGTGGCACCAACATTGACATAGATGAATTTGTAATTGGCATCCACAAGTGCCAAGAGGACTATGGAGTAGAACCCTTTGTAGTTGAAGTAAAGGGATCCAGAGTTAGAAGGACATCTGATAGCCACATGTTTCCCATCCAAAGCTCCAATGCAATGTGGTAGATTCCACTTGCTTTCAAATTCTTCTGCAATGGCCATCCACCGGTCTGTGGTTGTAGGTAGAGCAAGGACTTCATCACAGTATGCATCAATGATGGCTTGACAGACTTCGGGGATGAAATTACAGATAGTGTTGCAGGCCACCCTGAAGCCATACTGTAGAGATCTGTAACTATTTCCTGTTGCCAGGTATCGAAGAGTGACAGCTAGCTTGATGCCAGGTTCCAGTGACTGCCTCCAGAAAGTGTTTGCCTTGTGGATGGTGGGGCCAATTTTCTCCAGTAGTTCTTGGAAAAACTCTGGAGAAACTCGAGGAAGTTCCTGAAGGATGCCACATCTTCAACTTGCAGTTCAGCCATCAGGTTCTCAAACTGTCCATACAGGGGTCTTCTTATGAGCCATGGTCTAACCCAACAGGTCCTCCTCCTCCTCCTCTTCTCCTCTTCTTGCACCAGCACAACAGCAAGGGCACCATATGTATACATGAAGTACGCATCCATCGTTTGTGTCATAATGAGACATGAAACATTTTGGCCCCCTCTTTATATATTATAACATTGCACGCCGACTAACATGGCGACGGGTCGGCAAGATGGTCAGCATAGTCGGCGAGTTTGTCGGCGTGTGAAATTTTACTCGGCCGCTACGTCTCTTGGCTCTGCAAGCGGCCAGGATTCAAACTAATTGCTCGGCGAGACGCTCGGCGGAGATGCTCACCGTCCTAAATTATTGCTCGGCGAGCGTCTGCCCGAGTGCTCGCCGACACAATAATGTCAACAGTCATGGCCAGATGCTCGACACGATTGAACCCGAATTTGCCTTTTTCTTATCGGGAATTGCTCGTCGACACTTTTCCTGTATGTGTGAACACCACATAATATTACACTTCAATTCTTTTGATCGCTCTCTCTCTCTCTCTCTCTCTCTCTCTCTCTCTCTCTCTCTCTCTCCTCTCTCTCTGTCTCTGTCTCTGTCTCTGTCTCTCTCTCTCTCTCTCTCTTCTCTCTCTCTCTCAACCCACACTCACGCTTTATTTACAACACCATGAAAAGTTCCCGAATATTCTCGGCTTTTCCCTATATCTTCAGCCAATCATAGCCGCATTCTCGAGCCTTCCCTTCCCAGAATATTCTATAGTTCTAGCCAGTAATTGTACAGATTAAATTTGTTTACGATTTCCGGAACATTCTCGAAAGATCTAAGGTATTCTTCGTTTTCCTAGTCATTTCCAGATTGTTCCGAAGGATTCTACATATTTCCATACAACGAAATCAAACTTAAACATGTATTTTCAGTGTGAGCATAAACCAAAATAAATATTCTTGATTCATTATCAAGTGAATCACAATCTTCAAGAACGAACAGCGGAGAGTAGCTGAATCCACTGACACATTTTGACGTCACACTTCTCTGGCATTCGCACTTTCACATTGAGTTTCTCTTTTTTTAAATGTAACACTCAGAGTTGGGGAAGGTAAAGCAGTGAGGGACATGAGGTGCATACCGCCCTCATAATACTAGCCTCGAGAAAAGTTGTGGATACTACCATCTCACTCCTTATTGACTTAAGGATTTTTTTAACTCATCTCCCTTCCCCCTTCCTGTCTCCCTTGCCTCCCCCCCCCCCCACCCCACCCCGTCACACACACCTGCTATAGGTTTGGCTGTCTTCTTTTGTCGTCACGTTTTGAATCCCTTCTGGCTTCACCCCAATAACTCTGAACTATTACAAAGTCACAGTGCAAGAGAGATAACTGTGTAAATATGGCTTTCAGTTTTAAGAAACCTGGGGAAGTAAATCTGTTGTTGGTCGAAAAGCAGCAACAAGAAAAGACACATACACTAAAATAAAATGAAATAAAATAGAATAAAATAAAATAAAATAAAATAAAACAAATGAAATAAAAAGAAATAAAATGAATAAGATACATGAAATAAAATGAATGAAATAAAATACAATGAAAAGTAATAAGTGCTTTTAACATTTGCAGCCTAATAAAACCGAAAAATGACAGTTTATTTCAGTTTTAATTTCATTTCTTGAAATATTATATTATTTTTCATTTGTAAGTCGATAAAAAAAAAAGAAATCAGTCATTGTGACATTTTGTCTGTAACCAGCAGAAGAAATACATATTTCTGAATATTTAATACAGTGAATTCATTTTCAATTTAATAGAATAACAGAAAACATGAGCCACCCATGTCAACACACACAAACATACACACGCACACAAAGTGTAACATAACACAGCACATTATATGCCAAACTATGTGCTATGTTATTCCATAGAAGTGGAGATTGTCTACACACAAACACACGCACACACACATACATGTACACACACATACACACATACACACACACATACACATACACACACACAAACACACACACAAACACACACACACACACACTCAATGGTGTGAAACATAGCAGACTTAGGGTTAAACCCACAACCCTTGCCTTATAAGTATTGCGCTCTAACAATTAAACTAATGAGCCACAAAAAGTATTGATATTCGAAGTGCGACCATCGACAGTACATATTTCTGATTGATACACTAAAGGCAACAGGACAAGTAAACTAATGACCCACAAAAAGCGTTAAAAGGGCAACCATCGACAGTACATATTTCTGATTGATATACTATAGGGAACAAAATAACTCAACCAATGAGCCACAGAAAAATGTTGGAAGTGCAACCATCGACATTACATATTTCTGGTTGATATACGAAAGACAACAGAATAAAGAAACTAATGGGCCACAACAAGTATTGGAACTGTGACCAATAGCATGGCATGTTTCTGATTGATATACTAAAGGCAACAGAATACGTAAACTAATCAGAGTAGGCTGTACACATTGTTTTTAATCTTTTTTTCCTGTCTTTTACTTCAATTTATTGCTTCTTTTCTTCTTCACACTTTGTCAGACAATAACATTTTATTCCAGTGGTACTGGTGTTCATCACCTGCCGTTTTTCTTTTTTTTTTTTTTTCTTTTTTCTTTTTTTGCGCTGTTTATTTCTTCAGTTACGATGGACTTTCACGTCAATCTGTTAAATGGGTTGGCATGTACTGGTCCTCATCGTCTGGTGTGGGTCTTATTGCATCTTCTGTCTTTGTTTTTCAGTGTTACACATTGCGGGTTTTTTTTTCCTTTTTTTATTTTCGAGTGGGTTTTTTTTCTGTTGTTTATTTCTTCAGTTACGATGGACTTTCACGTCAATCTGCTAAATGGGTTGGTATATACTGGTCCTCATCGTCTGGTGCGGGTCTTACTGCATCTTTTGTCTTTGTTTTTCAGTGTTACACATAGAGTGGGTTTTTTTTTCTTTTTCATTTTCGTGTTTTTTATTTGTTTCTTTTTAATGTATATTCCACTGCCTTTTTAGCATACTTCATTTCTTATACATATTTCAAAATATTATCATTCGTACAGTATATATAACAGTCTGAGGAATGGACAATTCTGGTATTCTCTCCCTCCCCCCCCCCTCTTTCTCTCCCTCCCTCTTCCCCCTCTTATTCCCTCCTGTCATATCTTAGGGGAAGGGTATAAAGTGTATATATTCTTGGTAGAATGTGATCTGAAGAAAGAATATCGTATAATGTAACACAAGGTTCAAATCTAGATCTATGTTATGTTGTACCTACATCAATGACTTGCCCTAATGTATAACATCAAATATTATTCAACGTCACATGCTTGTTGAAAACACCCACTCTAAATTGCTTCTGTGGCTCTTCGTGAGGCAAAATGCTTAAAGTGGGGGGAATGACACAACTACAGTGTATAAGATGGAGCAATAACAAAAGAAAAAAAAAAGCGTGATTTTGACTGACTTTACGTATGGCTATCGGATTGTTCCTGTATATCGACAGTTTTCTGAAAGCCATGCATGATGTCTGACTGTGAACTTTTTTTTTTTTTTTTTTTTGGGGGGGGGGGGTTCCAACGTGGAATAGGGAGCTTGGTAAATGACTGAAAATATTGTTACCTCACCAACTGTTCTCCTGGGTCTTAATGGCTGCCTGTGTTGTTACATCAACTGTTGTCCTGGGTCTTAATGGCTGACAATATCGTTACCACATCAACTGCTGTCCTAGGTCTTGATGGTTGATAAAATCGTTACCACATTTACTGTTGTCCTGGGTCTTAATAGCTGAAAATATCGTTACCACATCGACTGTTTTATTGGGTCCTAATGGCTGACAATATCGTTACCACATCAACTGCTGTCCTAGGTCTTAATTGTTGATAAAATCGTTACCACATTAACTGTTGCCCTGGGTCTTAACGGCTGATACCGTAGTTACCACATCAACTCTTGTCTTGGGTCTTAATGGCTGACAGTACAGACACATCAACTGTTGTCCTGAGTCTTAATCTTCTTAATATCATCATCATATCAACTGTTGTACTGGGTCTTAATCCTGACGATATCGTTACTACATCAACTGTTGTCCTAGATGTTAATGGCTGAAAACATCAATCCACATGAACTCTTGTCCTGGGTCCTAATGGCTGACATTATCGTACCACATGAATTGTTGTCCTGGTCTGAATGGCTGATAACATTCTTACCACATCAACTGTTGTCCTGGGTCTTAATCCTGACAATACCGTTACGACATCCACTGTTGTACTGGGTCCTAATGGCTGACAACATCGTTACCACATCCACTGTTGTACTGGGTCCTAATGGCTGACAATATCGTTACCACATCCACCGTTGTACTGGGTCCTAATGGCTGACAACATCGTTACCACATCCACCGTTGTACTGGGTCCTAATGGCTGACAACATCGTTACCACATCCACCGTTGTACTGGGTCCTAATGGCTGACAACATCGTTACCACATCACGTTGTACTGGGTCCTAATGGCTGACAACATCGTTACCACATCCACTGTTGTACTGGGTCCTAATGGCTGACAACATCGTTACCACATCCACTGTTGTACTGGGTCCTAATGGCTGACAACATCGTTACCACATCCACCGTTGTACTGGGTCCTAATGGCTGACAACATCGTTACCACATCCACTGTTGTACTGGGTCCTAATGGCTGACAACATCGTTACCACATCCACCGTTGTACTGGGTCCTAATGGCTGACAACATCGTTACCACATCCACATCGTTGTACTGGGTCCTAATGGCTGACAACATCGTTACCACATCCACCGTTGTACTGGGTCCTAATGGCTGACAACATCGTTACCACATCCACCGTTGTACTGGGTCCTAATGGACATCGTACAACATCCGTTACTGTCTAGGACAACATCGTTACCACATCCACCGTTGTACTGGGTCCTAATGGCTGACAACATCGTTACCACATCCACTGTTGTACTGGGTCCTAATGGCTGACAACATCGTTACCACATCCACCGTTGTACTGGGTCCTAATGGCTGACAACATCGTTACCACATCCACCGTTGTACTGGGTCCTAATGGCTGACAACATCGTTACCACATCCATCGTTGTACTGGGTCCTAATGGCTGACAACATCGTTACCACATCCACCGTTGTACTGGGTCCTAATGGCTGACAACATCGTTACCACATCCACGTTGTACTGGGTCCTAATGGCTGACAACATCGTTACCACATCCACCGTTGTACTGGGTCCTAATGGCTGACAACATCGTTACCACATCCACGTTGTACTGGGTCCTAATGGCTGACAACATCGTTACCACATCCACCGTTGTACTGGGTCCTAATGGCTGACAATCGTTCCACATCACGTTGTAGTCCTAATGGCTGACAATCGTTACCACATCCCGTTGTACTGGGTCCTAATGGCTGACAACATCGTTACCACATCCACCGTTGTACTGGGTCCTAATGGCTGACAACATCGTTACCACATCCACCGTTGTACTGGGTCCTAATGGCTGACAACATCGTTACCACATCCACCGTTGTACTGGGTCCTAATGGCTGACAACATCGTTACCACATCCACGTTGTACTGGGTCCTAATGGCTGACAACATCGTTACCACATCCACCGTTGTACTGGGTCCTAATGGCTGACAACATCGTTACCACATCCACGTTGTACTGGGTCCTAATGGCTGACAACATCGTTACCACATCCACCGTTGTACTGGGTCCTAATGGCTGACAACATCGTTACCACATCCACGTTGTACTGGGTCCTAATGGCTGACAACATCGTTACCACATCCACCGTTGTACTGGGTCCTAATGGCTGACAACATCGTTACCACATCCACCGTTGTACTGGGTCCTAATGGCTGACAACATCGTTACCACATCCACCGTTGTACTGGGTCCTAATGGCTGACAACATCGTTACCACATCCACCGTTGTACTGGGTCCTAATGGCTGACAACATCGTTACCACATCCACCGTTGTACTGGGTCCTAATGGCTGACAACATCGTTACCACATCCACCGTTGTACTGGGTCCTAATGGCTGACAACATCGTTACCACATCCACCGTTGTACTGGGTCCTAATGGCTGACAACATCGTTACCACATCCACCGTTGTACTGGGTCCTAATGGCTGACAACATCGTTACCACATCCACCGTTGTACTGGGTCCTAATGGCTGACAACATCGTTACCACATCCACGTTGTACTGGGTCCTAATGGCTGACAACATCGTTACCACATCCACCGTTGTACTGGGTCCTAATGGCTGACAACATCGTTACCACATCCACGTTGTACTGGGTCCTAATGGCTGACAACATCGTTACCACATCCACCGTTGTACTGGGTCCTAATGGCTGACAACATCGTTACCACATCCACGTTGTACTGGGTCCTAATGGCTGACAACATCGTTACCACATCCACCGTTGTACTGGGTCCTAATGGCTGACAACATCGTTACCACATCCACCGTTGTTACTGGGTCCTAATGGCTGACAACATCGTTACCACATCCACCTTGTACTGGGTCCTAATGGCTGACAACATCGTTACCACATCCACTGTTGTACTGGGTCCTAATGGCTGACAATATCGTTACCACATCCACGTTGTACTGGGTCCTAATGGCTGACAACATCGTTACCACATCCACCGTTGTACTGGGTCCTAATGGCTGACAAATCGTTACCACATCCACCGTTGTACTGGGTCCTAATGGCTGACAACATCGTTACCACATCCACCGTTGTACTGGGTCCTAATGGCTGACAACATCGTTACCACATCCACTGTTGTACTGGGTCCTAATGGCTGACAACATCGTTACCACATCCACTGTTGTACTGGGTCCTAATGGCTGACAACATCGTTACCACATCCACGTTGTACTGGGTCCTAATGGCTGACAACATCGTTACCACATCCACCGTTGTACTGGGTCCTAATGGCTGACAACATCGTTACCACATCCACTGTTGTACTGGGTCCTAATGGCTGACAACATCGTTACCACATCCACGTTGTACTGGGTCCTAATGGCTGACAACATCGTTACCACATCCACCGTTGTACTGGGTCCTAATGGCTGACAACATCGTTACCACATCCATGTTGTACTGGGTCCTAATGGCTGACAACATCGTTACCACATCCACTGTTGTACTGGGTCCTAATGGCTGACAACATCGTTACCACATCCACCGTTGTACTGGGTCTAATGGCTGACAACATCGTTACCACATCCACCGTTTGTACTGGGTCCTAATGGCTGACAACATCGTTACCACATCCACTGTTGTACTGGGTCCTAATGGCTGACAACATCGTTACCACATCCACCGTTGTACTGGGTCCTAATGGCTGACAACATCGTTACCACATCCACCGTTGTACTGGGTCCTAATGGCTGACAAATCGTTACCACATCCACCGTTGTACTGGGTCCTAATGGCTGACAATATCGTTACCACATCCACCGTTGTACTGGGTCCTAATGGCTGACAATACCGTTACACACATCCACCGTTGTACTGGGTCCTAATGGCTGACAACATCGTTACCACATCCACCGTTGTACTGGGTCCTAATGGCTGACAACATCGTTACCACATCCACCGTTGTACTGGGTCCTAATGGCTGACAATATCGTTACCACAACCCGTTGTACTGGGTCTAATGGCTGACAAATCGTTACCACATCCACTTTGTACTGGGTCCTAATGGCTGACAACATCGTTACCACATCAACTTGTACTGGGTCCTAATGGCTGACAATATCGTTGACCACATCAACTGTTGTACTGGGTCCTTAATGGCTGACAATATCGTTACCACATCAACTGTTGTACTGGGTCCTAATGGCTGACAATATCGTTACCACATCCACCGTTGTACTGGGTCCTAATGGCTGGCAAAATCGTTACCACATCACTGTTTATTGGGTCCTAATGGCTGACAATATCGTTACCACATCCACTGTTGTACTGGGTCCTAATGGCTGACAATATCGTTACCACATCAACTGTTTTATTGGGTCTAATGGCTGACAATATCGTACTACGTCGTTACTACGTCAACTTTTGTCCTGGGTCTGTAATGGCTGACAATATCGTTACTACGTCAACTGTTGTCCTGGATCTTAATTTCAGCAATATCGTTACCACGTCAACTGTTGTCTTGGGTCTTAATGACTGGCAATATTGTTACCACATCAACTGTTGTATTGGGTCTTAATGGTGGCAATATTGTTACCACATCAACTGTTGTCCTGGGTCTTAATGGCTGACAACATCGTTACAACGTCAAATGTTGTCCTAGGTCCTAATGACTGACATCGACGCTACCACATTCACTGTTGTCCAGGTCGTAATGTCTGACAGTATCGTTATCACATCGACTGTTCTCCTGGATCTTATGGCTGACATTATTGTTACAAATCAACTGTTGTTCTGGCCGGGTCCTAATGGCTGACATCGCTATCACACCAACTGTTCCCTGGGCCTTAATGGCTGACAATAATCATTACCACATCAGTTGTTGTCCTGGGTCTTAATTTTGACAATATCACTACCACATCAATTGTAGTCATGGGTCTTAATTTTATACAATATCACATACCACAATCAATTGTTGTCCTAGGTCTTAATTTTGACAATATCATACCACATCAATTGTTGTCCTAGGTCTTAATTTTGACAATATCACTACCACATCAATTGTTGTCATGGATCTTAAACTGACAGTATCATTACCACATCAATTCTTGTCCTAGGTCTTCATGTATGGCAAAAACTTATTCCATCAACTATTGTCCTGGGTCCTAATGGCTGATAATATCGCTACATCAATTGTTGTCTTGGGTCGAAAATGGATGACATTATCGTTATCACATCAATTGTTGTCCTGGGTCCTATCTTCCATTACAACCTACTTCGTATTTTGTCTGACGAACATTCTATGAAAATTATGGCAACGACATGATTTCAATTATAACAATAACCTAATGTCATAGATCAAGCATAGTTGTTTTGTTTATCTCTCAAGACATGCTTCTAAACCGTTACTGTCTTAGATGTTCATTGTCATGGGTGCTTCATAAAGAGTATGCATCTGAGGTTTAAAAGAATTTGAGAAGCTAAATTAACAGCAACCAAAACAACAACAACAGCAATAATAACATATGGAAATAATTCGATAGGCTGTGGTGTTTGTTATCAGCTTGATAAATTTGATAAACCAACAATATTGTTATATCAGTAATGACCACTGAAAAAAATTCAAGAGCTGCAAAATGAAAGTATCGATCGATTCTGATATATATTCATCAGTGTGAGCAATATTCCGAATCAGAAATCATGTAAACGAGCAAAGCAGTCACACTTATTAGATGCTCTTTGCACAGACAGCAATTCCCGACATTGAGTTGAGGAGGATGGACATCAACATAGCGACATAGCAAGAGACCAGGCTTGCTGCAGACGGCATGCTGCATGGAAAAGACAATACCTTCTCCATGCAGAGCAGACCCCTGAAAAAACTTGCCTATACAGCTCCAGCCTTGCAGTCAAGAACAGCCTGCTACCCATGATAACTTCTCGCAATGGTGGTTTACAATCAATCCTGTTATCAGCTTTTCAACATTGTCGAGCAAAGTAAACATCCACAGTATCTTCGATCATGAAATAAAGTAGTTCTATAATGATCTGCTTGCTTCATCAGCATCATTCCACAACCTGAGCACATTATTCAGCTTTATTCTGCTTGTTGAATTCAATGCTAGAGTAGGATTGTACCACAGTTCGTGGCCAGACTGTCTCAGATACTTTGGCATTGGCATGATGAACAACAACGGCCAGAGACTGCCGGAGATGTGCTCCTACCGCAAACTGTGCATCACCAACACAAAGTTCAAGACAAAGCCTCGCCATAATGTCTCCTGGCGACATGTGAGGTCAAAATTATCGATTGGAATAGATTGGAGATGACCATCACCAGAACAGCTTTACCTAAGAGTGCTCTTTTCCTATGCAGCTTTCATTGCGTCACTGTGACATGGACCATTCCACAGTGTGCAACATAGTCTGATGAAACTAAAGAGGATCTATCAGATCAAGCAGAAAGGCTGCTCAGGCAGCAACACTGCCAGGGAAGCAAAATCTGAGCTTTGCAAGACTCAGTGGTACAGACTCAATGGCACAGACTTTCAAGTTTACGCAGTTACAACCATGGGAAAGAGGTAGGATATTATTGTGACGCCACCTACACCACTGCCATGTTATCTCTTAGGAAGAAGTTAAAAATTCGAATTTAGTTCAAGGCTCAACTATTTCAGACTGAACCTGTCATTGATGCCAAGAGAGAAATTCTGATCAACTACAAGACACCCGTCAGAGAAAAACGCTGTACTGAATGAAAACAGCAAGAAACAATTCCCGACAGATAGCTAGGCACTGCATAAAGCATTACTGGTAGACACTGTGTTAGAATATCCACTTCTGCACTGAAAGTGCAACGTACAATGTTTGAGGGGATGGAAAAACTCTCCAGGCCCATAGCTAGCAAGAATCCTCTGCTGAATGCCCAAAGACAGAGAAGTCCTCAAAAAACGTGCAAGCAGATGAAGAGGTGAGGTAAAGACTACCAGAACATTTACACCACTGAGAACATGCTAATGAGCCAAGTCTTGCCAGCATCTCCACTTTGTATGTAGTGGATGGAATGGACCTAATCCCAGCAGAGGAAAAATCAGCAAGGCCTTAAACCATTTGCTTACGACAAGGCACCAGGCAATGACGGCATCCAAGCTGAAGTAATTTAGTGCGGAACCGACATAGCCAAATAATTCCGATGATAGACTGATACAAAAACTATAAGCTAGGTAGGACCTCGGGACCAGGGCAGTTAGTGGGTTTATGTGCAGGCTTAAGGCTTGTGTCAAGATAGTTTGAATATTGTCCATCACATGGTATGAGTGGCATCTGTTCATATGTATATGCAATTCATTCTAAGCATGGAAACGTCAACTTGAGAAACAGAAGCAGAAACTGAAATAGTGTGGAAAAGTGGTGAACATGTACCATCTTTACAAACTGCTCTGTCAGCAACTGGAGAAGTGATTAGAAGGCATAAGAGACGCTGACATCGTTACACCAAAGTGACTGTAATGATTATAAAGAACATCAGTAAAAAGATAAGTCAATAAATTAACAAATAAATAATAAACAAATACATAAATAAATAAAAACAAAATATATATCAAATGAGAGTTAAAAAGCATACAAGACATATCAATATACAGTACCATTCCACAATGCTTCTAACAGGTTTGAAAGGGCTGAAAAGACTAGTTTTGCTTCATTTCGTTCTGTATCGATTAATCAAGTTTTGTTGAGTTACGTTTCGTTTTGATTAGTTTAGTGCAGTTCAGGAGGGACCTTCTCTGATTTCATTCTTTTAAATTAATCATATTTTTATTGTTGTATTCAAAATATCATGGAAATATAACAAGTACATGTGTACATACAAAATATGCTATGGAAAGTCAAATGCATTTGCCCATCCACACATACACACGCAAGCACACACACATTCACACGCATATACGCACATAACACACACACACAACACACACCCAACACACACACACACACACACACACACATACAAACACACTCAAACAATATACACACATACAAATGGACACAGACCGTACATGCACAAGTACATATGCACAACATACCACATATATCGTTGATATAATAATTAATATCTCTATGTCTTTATGTTTAAGTAACTGCGGAAAAATCAATTGACAATAACGTAGAGAAAGGGGAATAGGCCAAATGAATGTGGACGAAGCTTAATGCACTGTACTATTCAATTGATAGGGTTACTTGAGACTTGGGTCTATCTTCATTTTTCTGTTTGATTTGTTTTCTTTTCTTTCCTTTTTCTGTTTAAAATGACGTGACGTTTCTTGTACTAGAGCAGTGGACTAAACATGTTATGTCTGAAGTTGAATTCTAACAACTGTAATGTTCACCCCTCCATTTAATGCTCCAATCATCCTGGTGATGTCACCTTGATGTTTCACTGTCCTGTTCCCCCTTTCTCCACTGACCCAACGTCATTTGGAGGTTCTGTCAGCGCACAGTGTTTTTTTAAAAAAAAATTATTCTTTTAATTTTTTTTAAGATCAAGGACTTTCAAAGACTTTCGATCAACATTGATGCCCTTTCTGTCTTCTGAATATTAGAACTTGCTACCCTCAGATGTTTGTTATGTGCAACACTTGTAATATGTTTAGAGAGCTCTAAAAACTCATTTCTCCAAACAATAATATTGCTTGTATTACACTTCTTTCATACTCCACTTCGCCATACTGTTTATATTGTATTCCTATGAGTTGTTATGTGAGAGCATGCTATTTGTGCGTCGATCTGTTTGTAAGTCTTTTGTCAGTGTTTGTGCGTTCATAAGCCTACGTCCATGTGTTCTGTGCATGTGTGTTTATGCTTGTGACTACGTAAGGCAACGTCTGTTTGAAATCATCCAGGACAAAATCAAACAAATGGAACGTTGTACGCAACAGAAACAGAAGTGATATCAGAGACTCTGGATACTGTTTAATGCATGCCATCCATGACGAGTTCAATGTTGAGACGTCTAGACACCTATTGATGAGCTGGGTAAACTTTTAACGCACTTGCTACTGTTAAAGCGCTTGGCAAAGAAGGTGTTTTTCCTGAAATACTCCAGTACAGAAAGGTCCCCCTTAAATCACTCATGAACTGTCATGTCTGTGATGGAGAGAGGTACTGCAAGTATAACAGATGCACCAATGCCATCCTTTACAAGCAAAAGGATGAAAATGGAAAGACAACAGACATTGCAGCATATCCATGTTGGGCATTATAGATGCAGTTTTTCACTTGAGTGGTTCTGAAGACTCCAGGTACTTGCTGACACTGTGTACCAAGATTTACACTGTGGGTTGAGAGCCAGAATGGCCATTGATTGATATGGTTTTGTACAGAGACAAAAATGGTGTAGGACAGAGAGGTAAATCACTGTTCATCACCTTTATAAATGTCTTTAAGTCTTTGATTTTGTCAGCAAGATGGCTGTTCATTATGTGTGGGAAAGATTGAATGTCTGTCTGCACTTCTGAACATTGTGACCTTGACCTTGTGATTAGCAATGTTCGTTCAAGATTTTGGCAAGATTGGATGTCTGTTCATATTTCCCTCCTAAAAAAAAGTCTGGTTCGCACCCATGTTAGCTCTATATCATTATAAGGGTGATGTCCCGTTTAGAGTTTAGGCACTGACATGTCTACACACATGTACCGTCCATTTCAAGACATATACGTGTACAGGTTTTCATAAGGCTGAACGAGTCTGAGTTGTGTGGAACTTATATGAAACTAACAAGTATGATGGATCCTTCTTGAACGAACTTTAAAGTCTGAAGTATAGTCTTTCCATGATGATATGAAGAAGTCATTGTGTAGGACAAAACATTCTGAAGCATTCAGCATTTGCAACAGAGTGAAACAGGGTTGATTTCTTGCCTTGACACTTTTGGGATCGTTTTGCTGGTCTAAACCCTTAAACAGTTCAAGGAGTGGATCTCTCTCCATACAAGCTCAAATGAGAAAATATTCATTGTTTCAGGAGTGAATATCAAAACAACAAGTTTGCAAGATTACTTCAGAGACTTCTCATTCATTGATGGTGCAGTGGTTCTAATGCAGTAAGAATACAGCCCTTATAGCTATGTTTTTGTAAACTGTATGACCCAGTCCATTATGTATTCTCTAATTGATCAGTGTTGACTTGCAGCCATTCCATTAGCTTAGCTTCGTGTAAACTTTTTCCGCCTTTCTACCAAAGTGTTGAACGTATAGACGAATGGATTAAGGGCAGAGTTCAAAGGCAGCACGAAGATAGCCAAGGCCACGTTTACTTCTGCAGGGATGGGAACATCAACTAACGCCAATATTCCACACAATCCAATAGGAAACCAGCACATAAAGTCTGTTACAGCAACAGTGATCAACCGCCGTGCTATGGTTGTGTCCCGTGACACTTTAGTAGTGTTGGATGTCAAGGCATTTTTCTGTATGGACCAGTAAATCACAGCTTGACCAGCTGAGATAAATATAAAACAGAATGAAGTTAAACACAATCATTACACTGAAAGAATAAACCCATCCACGAAACTGTCGTCCCATAACTGGCAGTGGAATACATATACCTGTCTGGCTGTAGAAGTGCCAGTGTGATGTCACTGGAAATAAAGGCAACAAGGCAAGAAACCAACCAACAAACCAAGTCAACAAACAAGCCACTAATGCTGATGTTTTCTCAAACCGCAAGGAACTGAATGGAAAATGAAGGACAATAAAGCGATCAAGCGTAATAAGCCAGATCATCAGAGCTGATACTTCGCTGGACAACAGAGACAGAAAACCAGCCACTTTACAAGCAACGCTGCTCATCCAAGTAATATCATAATGGAGGTATATGCCACGGAAACAGTTCGTCAGCCACACCAATGATAGCGATATAAACACCCATTAGAAAGTCAGCCATGGTCAGGTTGGTGACAAAAACACTGAAGCCACTTGAAGAGCTCTTTTTCCTCACACACAATCGTGCCACAAAGCAGAAAATGTTACCTGTCAATGACAGACAGCTGATCAACCAGAGAAACACACGGTACATTTCTGATTGCAGTAAATCTTTACATGATGATATGACATTATGTGGGGCATAGCAGAAAAAGGTATCAAAATCATCGGGTAGTATTTCATCACAACATAGTTTATAGTTTTGTGTTGATATGACATGAAGATGGACCAGACCTTTAAAAATGTCCGATGGAAAAGTTGTTACAGGACTTCCGTCCATGTACAGTTTAGCTAGTCGTGGAGTAAACTGAAAACCACTAGAACTGATCGTGTGGATAGTAGTGAAAGATAAATTAAGTGTCTGCAATTGGGAAAACTTTGACAGAACGTTGGAGTCAAACGTAGTAAGTTTGGTATGGGACAGATTGATTGCTACTAGCGAGCTCTGATGACTTACAGATGGGAGATATGTATAAAGTGAAGTGACAGGATTGTTGGACAAGGACAGTGTCTGCAGATTTTCTAGACCAACAAAACGGGTCATGTTGACATGCTGCAGATGGTTACTAGAGAGATCAAGAAACTTCAGATTGATCAAATGTGTGTCAGGAAGGACCGTCAAAGAGCAGTGGGCAAGACTCAGTTGAATCAGATATGTGTGCTTGCTCACATCAGACAAGTTCATACCTGAACCTGTCGCATTTAAGTATCGGAGCCATGGAAACAGTGAGGCAGAGAAAGGCTGGAGACACAAAAACGTGTAACCTTGACATAGACAGCCCTCAGGACAGGTCACATCACACGCTATCTCATCATCAGACAGTGGGCAGTGAGACCAGCCATCACACAAATGGTCACCATGAAGGCATATTGCTGAAGCTCTACATTTGGAAAATCCAGAGCACGTGGCATCCTTGCAACCTCCTTCATCGTCGTGGTCCATACAGTCATACATGCCATTACATCGTGTGTAGACAGGAAGACAGTCATTGAACGTACCAGTACAACGATAATGAGTGTCAGGACAGGACTGGTTAGGTTTCATTGGAGTTGAAGAGAAATAGTTGATACCATCAAACTTGATAAGGGCAGGAGAAGAAAAAGGTTGTGTCCAATCTATTTTGTCATGTATAGATGTAAAACATTTCTTTTCATCAGACCTGTCTGGACAGTTAGACAGTCGGTCACATACATTGTCATAGGACACACACTGACCATTAGTACAGGTAAACATATTGACACAAGGGGGATGTTTACAGAAGTATTCATCACTTTTATCTGGACAATCAGACCTGAAGTCACATACCAGAGTGTAAGACAGCGTAGTGACACCATCATCACACATAAATCTAGGGACTGAAGTAATCTGATGATATGTTGAATTAAACCTGCCATTGTGTATGACATGTGGTTATGAAAAATACATGAGGTGTGCCTTTGAACACACACGTTTAACTGGTGTGAACCACACAAAAGAAATGTATGCGTCACTTGACCATCAGGACATGCTGTCAGAGATTGTTGTCTTGAAGTCAACAAAATATATGATCTAGGAAATACTGGTTTTGGATTATTAAATTTTTCGTTAGAATTCTTCTTTGGCTTGAAATCACACATTGCTCCAATTTCTAACTCAGGACTTTGTGGACACTTGTGTAAATTAAAAGAACTAATACGTTTTACAGATTTCCACTCATAAATTCTATAGTACGTAACACACGCTTTTTGTCCACTGTCAATGGTTGACCATGTTGGCTTACTCACAGAGTGGTAAAGAACAGTCCTGTCATGGCTAACGATATTCTGTCTGTACATGTTAGGCAACAACGTGTCACCAGCATACAATCCAATCCAAACCTCTTCAGAAAAAATCAACTGTCGTTTGATCAAACTCTGAAATGTTGTATACCAGTCAATGTCACATTTAGGCATTCCCAGAGTGCCCCCTACAGAACTGCAGTACTGGTGAGCTCTTTGATCAGCAGGTCTTTCAGAACTGTTAAATGTACGTAAAACGTCACTGCTGATGATTTTGTAGCAATGGCCACATAATGGTACACCACCTTGACAGTCAGAATTGCTGAAGGGACAGTGTTCTGCTTCATCCTGTCCATGTTTACACTCTATCCTCAGGTTACAGTCCAGGTGGTGTTGAAAGCTGAAATAGTGGTCCACTGAACAGTTAAACAAACCACTGGGTAGCTGTTGAGGTGTTTTCTCTTCAGGGTGAAAGGAGAAGAACAGTTGTAAACACTTCTTACCGAAACAAGCTGTTCGGCAAATGAAAATAGTAACCCTGATTTTTGTAGCATTGTATACCTGAACTAGACGTCGATTGTCGTTTTGAGAAATTATGACCTTTTCTATCAGAGAACTGTTGTTGCCATAAATTCGCAGATAGATGGGCCTATTATTATTACATACAGACATTTCCACACTGATCATGACTGCGTTTCCAGCTGGGATGGATATGATATTTCCCTTGTAAGAAGCTATAGACCCTTTATTTAAACCACCTCTCATATATCCAGATGATGGTGACGTCATTACAACGCACAGCAACGCACGAGGGGGTGTTGGTACAGTGCGTGTTGGTTGCATTGTACGATTGTCTGGTTTTATGTTATCCTTTACTTGTAAAACAAACCAACACAGAGGAATGAATATACATTTGAATATGCAAGACAGGCTAGAAAGAAGACAAATAAAGCATTCGGGACATTTTTCTACCCTTGCCCTGGCAAATTGGTACTGAAATAAGAAGTGTAACAGTGACTGTTGTGACCTGGTGTACTTGAACTAGATGTTGAGTGTCATTAAGACATATTGTGAATGGCTGAATTATACAACTGATATTGAAATGAGAAGTGTGACAGTGACTGCTGTGGCCTTGTGTACTTGAACTGAATGTTGACATATTGTGAATGGTTGAATTGCACAACTGTCCACATCGTAAATAATGCAATAAAAAGATATAGTATTCAAGTCAGACACGTCTTCGTTGAGCATGACAGTTCAAGCTGGGATTGATATAACGATATTTTTCTTTTAATACCAATAACCTTGCCAACATTATTTATGATATAGCCAGATGATATGTGAGAAAACTGGCAGAATGGTTCAGACGTTCACCTGCCAATAACTAAACTCGAGTTTCCAGGGTTCGCTCCCTGTAGAGGCTTCGACGTTTCTCCTCAGTTTGACCGGAAAATCGAACTGAACGTCTAGTGTTTCGGAAGGGGATGAAAAATGAGTCAGATCCATGTGCCTTCTGGTTGCGCATGCTAAAGATCCCACGGCAGTTGAAAATCGTGAAGAGCAGTACATTTCTCGGCTGCCTTGGTATAAAGCATTGGAGAGATAGGTTGATTTCCCAGGTCCCTCCCTTGAAGACCAATTAGCCTTTTTGCGTTTCTGAAATCTTGGGTAAAAAATGTGATTATGAATATGAATTTGAAGCGACGAAGAGGGGATGGCGCTCCCTCGTGGTGCTGGCACTGGAAACAGTTGAGGTCTCAGCCACCTCAATCCCATACGATCCAGGGTTAAGAAACTATCTAGGTAGGACCCCAGGACCTGACTAGCTCATGGGTTTATGTGCAGGATTAAGGCTTGTGCCACGATCAGTCTGGATCTTCTCCATCACGTGGCACCTGTGACGTTAGTGCATACGGAATTCGTTCCGAGCTTGCAGACGTCGTCTTGAGAAACTGAAACTAAAACAGATGATAGTGTCATCATTACAAGCATCAAGAACTAAGTAAATGGTGTGGCACCCTATAATCAGGTCCTTTCCCTTATGAAACAAATGGACAAGGAAAGTAATGTATGAATAAAGGTCGGAAAGAACGATGGAAAATGTAGGTAAATATGAATGGTCTTGAAATGTTCTTTGTGACCCAGTCAGTGTCTGAAATCGTCAACATTTTTATTATCCATAGTCTACAAATCCCAGGAAGTAAACAAACTTTTGAAACTTGGAAGAAAGTTCAGCACTGACGAAATTCCTCAGTTTTGTTGATAGCTTAATATCGTATTCAAAACTTTTTCTGGACCAAAGCATGTCCGTCCAGTTCCGTGAATATGGCCAGACAAAACAAGGAAATAAGGATAACGATGTAAGTAGGGGCTCCTATGGAGCACCTTCGTTCGGTAGGGACCGTCGTGCTGCGCAGGTGACACCAGACCACCATAATGAAAGATGAAGTTAGAGCAGCACTGAAACCAGGAAAATCCCCAGGACCAGACAACATTACTACAGACGTGATTGAAGCCCTAGAGGAATTTGGTATTGAAAAAGTAATAGTCCTCCTAAATGGGATTATGATACTGGAAAAATCCCCAATGATATGTCAAAATCAATTTTCATTGCACTTCCAAAGAAAACAGGAGCTATAGAATGCAAACTCCATCGCACAATCAGCTTGATGAGTCATGTAACAAAAAATCCTATTAACAATAATCATGATGAGAACAAGGAATAGAATCAAAAGAGAAATAGCAGAAGAACAGTGTAGATTTGTCGAATGGAAAGGAACTATTATTGCCATATACATCCTAAGACCTATCATAGAGAGGTCAATCGAGATGAATAAAGATTTATGTTTATGCTTTGTTGATTATACCAAGGCTTTCGATCAGGTAAGACATGAATATTTGATCAACCAACTAGAAAGACTCAATATTGATGGAAAAGATCTACGAATAATCAGTAATATATATTGGGAACAAACAGTTGCAAGGAAAAGATCTGCGAATAATCAGTAATATGTAATATATATTGGGAACAAACAGTTGCAATGAGAATAGAAAACGATATAAGCTCTTTCCAAAATTTTAATATCAAAAGAGGAGTCAGACAGGGTTGTGTTTTCTCACCAGATCTGTTTTCACTTTACAGCAAAAACATCATGAGAAACCTAGAGGAAGACCCTGGATCAAAGGTTGGAGGAAAAATTATAAACAACATTCGATACGCAGATGATACCGTGCTGATTTCATAAAATGAAAGGGACCTACAAAACCTTGTGAATATACTAGAAATAGAAAGCAAAGGTAAGGGGTTGGAACTAAACAGCAAGAAGACTGAAGTCATAGTGATCAGTAAAAAACATTAAATCCCCTCAAGCAAAATAACAGCAAACGGCACAACCTAATTGAGGACAGGTTGATAAGTTTAACTATCTGAGAACAATCATTTCACCAGATGGCAGACGCACATCAGAAATAGCCAGCAGAATCGGCCAAGCCAAAACAGCATTCAAAGAGATGAACAGCACTCTTACCAACAAATGTCTATCAATTAACATCAGGAAGAGAATTCTTGAATGTTGTATAGAACCGATAATGTTATACGGTTGTGAGGTGCGGACAGTCAGCAAACAAAGCCGAGATATGGTTTCTAAGAAGAATGTTGAGAGTTCCATGGACAGCAAAGAAAACAAACGAGGCAGTCTCGGTGGTGGCAGACACAAGAAGATCATTTATTAGGAAGATTACGAAAAGACAGGCAACCTTTACAGGCCATTCTATGAGGAAAGGGAAATTGGAGCACCTGGTCACAATAGGAAAGCTGGAGGGAAAGAGAGCACCAGGTAGACCCAGGAAAAATGTTGGACGGACTTGCAGAGTGGCTGAAGACAGAGAAGGTGGAAGACGTGCTTGTGGCAACAAAGGATAGAAACAGATGGAAGGCCATGATCGCCGACGCCATGGGGCAAGTCGTTTAATGATGATGATGATGATGATGTATCTCTCTCTCTCTCTCTCTCTCTCTCTCTCTCTCTATATATATATATATATATATATATATATATATATATATATATATATATATATATGGTCGACTATTGTGGTCGATAAAGTCCAACCTAGCACTTTATTCATTTGTGTATCCTCATGTGGGATCTCAGGCCAAAGTCTGATGCACAGAGGTGGCCGCATAATGGACACTCAATGGAACGCTCTGCAGAGTTAGTTGTGTCTTTTATTGGTGCACGCTTCTCCACTTAGCTGCTTCATCTTTCATTTCCATAAGCTGCTGTTCCCTTTCGAATAGCTTGCCTCCATTCAGGCCAGTTTGTGGCCATGATTTCCCATTTTTCTCTATCAATGTCACATTTCTGATTGGATTTTTCAGGTGTCTTTGTATCAAAGCTTTGGCAGTCCTCTTCGTCGATGGCCCTCTGTCAATTCACCATAGAAGAGCTGCTTTAGTAGCCTGTTTGTCCTGCATGCGCACAAGATACCCAGACTATCTTAGCTGAGACTGTATTAGCAGTGCATCTATGCTTGGCATCTGGGCTGGCCAAACTTAATTCACCTTTGAATTGTTGTACCATTTGATTTTTAAGATACGTCGGAGTCAGTGCTAGTGAAACTGATCTAGTAGCTTGACATGCCTACGGTAGAGAGTTCAGGACTCGCATCCATACAGCAATGCAGTCAGGACTACTGCTCCGAACACTGCACACTTCGTCTCCAGTTTCAAGCCCCTTTCGTTCCATATTCGCTCGTGGAGTCTGCCTTTAGCGATGCGTTTGGATACTCCTTATCGAGACTGTTGGAAGGCAAGAGGAGAGACTGCTATCAAGATAGGAGAAGGAGTCAACGTTGTTAAGGACCTTGCCATCGATCGTTATGTCCATACACACACAACACACACACACACACACACACACAACATAATATATATATATATATATATATATATATATATATATATATATGTATAGAAACATATACACGTACATGAGGCATCAACTCGAGAGCATTATACTACGGTGCATCATCCATAGTCGACACCGACTGACTAAAGTCTACTCTACTCTCACTACTCGGTAATGACGTAAAATCTAGTGTTGGTCAATAGTGGCCAGTGTAGTACTGACTGCTGTACAAGTGGCACATGGTAATGACATAAACGTTAGTATAGGACAACAGTGACCACAGTACTACTGGCTACTGTACAAGTGGCACATGGTAATGACATAAACGTTAGTGTAGGACAACAGTGACCACAGTACTACAGGCTACTGTACAAGTGTCACTTGGTAATGACATAAACGTTAGTGTAGGACAATAGTGACCACAGTACTACTGACTACTGGTAATGACATAAACGTTAGTGTGGGACAACAGTGACCACAGTACTACTGACTACTGTATAAGTGGCAGATGGTAATGACATAAACGTTAGTGTAGGACAACAGTGACCACAGTACTACTGACTACTGTATAAGTGGCACATGGTAATGACATAAACGTTAGTGTAGGACAATAGTGACCACAGTACTACTGGCTACTGTACAAGTGGCACATGGTAATGACATAAACGTTAGTGTAGGACAACAGTGACCACAGTACTACTGACTATTGTATAAGTGGCAGATGGTAATGACATAAACGTTAGTGTAGGACAATAGTGACCACAGTACTACTGACTACTGTATAAGTGGCACATGGTAATGACATAAACGTTAGTGTAGGACAACAGTGACCACAGTACTACTGACTACTGTACAAGTGTCACATGGTAATGACATAAACGTTAGTGTAGGACAACAGTGACCACAGTACTACTGGCTACTGTACAAGTGTCTCATGGTAATGACATAAACGTTAGTGTAGGACAACAGTAACCACAGTACTACTGACTACTGTATAAGTGGCACATGGTAATGACATAAACGTTAGTGTAGGACAACAGTGACCACAGTACTACTGACTACTGTACAAGTGGCACATGGTAATGACATAAACGTTAGTGTGGGACAACAGTGACCACAGTACTACTGACTACTGTATAAGTGGCAGATGGTAATGACATAAACGTTAGTGTAGGACAACAGTGACCACAGTACTACTGACTACTGTACAAGTGGCAGATGGTAATGACATAAACGTTAGTGTAGGACAACAGTGACCACAGTACTACTGGCTACTGTACAAGTGGCACATGGTAATGACATAAACGTTAGTATAGGACAATAGTGACCACAGTACTACTGACTACTGTACAAGTGGCACATGGTAATGACATAAACTTTAGTGTAGGACAACAGTGACCACAGTACTACTGACTACTGTATAAGTGGCAGATGGTAATGACATAAACGTTAGTGTAGGACAACAGTGACCACAGTACTACAGACTACTGTATAAGTGGCACATGGTAATAACATAAACGTTAGTGTAGGACAACAGTGACCACAGTACTACAGACTACTGTATAAGTGGCAGATGGTAATGACATAAACGTTAGTGTAGGACAACAGTGACCACAGTACTACTGGCTACTGTACAAGTGTCTCATGGTAATGACATAAACGTTAGTGTAGGACAACAGTAACCACAGTACTACTTTCTACTGTATAAGTGGCACATGGTAATGACATAAACGTTAGTGTAGGACAACAGTGACCACAGTACTACTGACTACTGTACAAGTGTCACATGGTAATGACATAAACGTTAGTGTAGGACAACAGTGACCACAGTACTACTGACTACTGTATAAGTGGCAGATGGTAATGACATAAACGTTAGTGTAGGACAACAGTGACCACAGTACTACTGACTACTGTACAAGTGGCACATGGTAATGACATAAACGTTAGTGTAGGACAACAGTGACCACAGTACTTCTGGCTACTGTACAAGTGGCACATGGTAATGACATAAACGTTAGTATAGGACAATAGTGACCACAGTACTACTGACTACTGTACAAGTGGCACATGGTAATGACATAAACTTTAGTGTAGGACAACAGTGACCACAGTTCTACTGACTACTGTATAAGTGGCAGATGGTAATGACATAAACGTTAGTGTAGGACAACAGTGACCACAGTACTACTGACTACTGTATAAGTGGCAGATGGTAATGACATAAACGTTAGTGTAGGACAACAGTGACCACAGTACTACAGACTACTGTATAAGTGGCACATGGTAATGACATAAACGTTAGTATAGGACAATAGTGACCACAGTACTACTGACTACTGTACAAGTGTCACTTGGTGATGACAACGAAAATACACTGTCGACAGGTTGAAAGCCTTGTAATCTTCATACCATTTCTGGAATGCCAGTCTGTGCCACAATGTGTCCAAAATTGGTTCTATTGTCGCAAAGCGTCATTTTTGAAGTCTTAAACACGTGCACATTATTTGAAGAGGAGCTGTGTTAATTAAAGGGCAACTCTGAGAATTGTTTCTAGGAGTTTGAAGCACACCTGCCTAAGAATCTTGTTGAAGTCAGTCTAAATTAGGTTGGCGATATTTCACAAAGAAACAATATCCCACCATATTTAACGCTAAATTTATTTTGTGCTTAATGGAACAATGATCTGGTTTAAGATTTGTAAAAATGATTCTTTTATTTCTCATTTATCTGTGTTCCACTGCATTGCTGAAGTGAAGTGTCTTTCAAACAGTTGGCATTAAACTGGATCTTGCTCAAAATTACATTATTTCACCGGGTACACCATTCATCACATAAGGTTAACCCGTATGCAGTTCCAGGCACAAGGTTGCACCATAGATAGCCTCTATAACATCAGACCAGGACATTCATGGGGTCAATTTTATAGAATGAAAAACCAAACGTGTGCTAGTAACCTATTTATAAGCCTGTGTCAGACAGTTTCAGTTTCTGTTTCTCAAGATGCCATGTATGCCCTCAGAATAAATTCAATATGCACTGATGCTACAGATGCCATGCGACGAAGAAGATCCAGAATGATCATAACGTAAGCCCTTTACCTACACATAAGCCCTATACCGACAAATAGCACATAAGCCCTATACCCCTATACCTACACATAAGCCCTATACATACATATAAGCCTTATACCTACACATAAGCCCTATACCTACACATAAGCCCTATACCTACACATAAGCCCTAGTAGTACGCCTCCTTCGGACATGACTGACCATGGACAAAGTACATCCGTTCTAATGTCTAGATGGGCTGTCTGCTTGGTCCAAGCAGCGTCGCCTGTGACTGTACAGACCAATGCGAGAGAGGCAGTCTCTGTCGCAGCGGTCGCATGTGTATGCTGATGCTGGTCTGTTGGCTGTCATCCCTTTTCTGCGAACTCGCTTTTCTGCTGCAGCAGCTGACAGTTTGTCCTCACCAATCCGCAGCTGTTTCTTGAGAGTAGTTCTCCAGCTGTTGCGGTCGTCTGCGAGGTCCTCCCAGGACTCAGTGTTGATCTCAAGCGCCTTCATGTCACGCTTGCTAACGTCTTTGTATCTCAGCTGTGGGTGGCCAATGTTTCTCTGCCCTGTGGAAAGCTCACCATAAAGGATGTCTTTTGGGATGCGACCATCTTCCATGCGTGAACGTGGCCCAACCAGCGCAGCCGACGCTGTCTCAGCATGGTATGCATGGTTGGGAGGCCAGCGCAGGTTAGGACTTCGGTGTTGGTCACCTTGTCTTGCCAGGAAATGCCAAGTATACGCCGTAGGCTTCTCAGGTGGAAGGTATTGAGCCTTTTCTCCTGATGAGCATGCGTGGTCCACGCCTCGCTGCCATACAGCAAGGTGCTGAGGACACAGGCGTTGTATACAGCCATCTTTGTCTTTGTGGTCAGCTTGGGATTTGTCCACACCCTTTGTGTGAGGCGGGCTAGTGTTGTGGCTGCCTTCCCGATCCTCTGTGTCAAGGGAGAGGTTATCGGTGTGGTGGACCCAAGATATGTGAATTGATGGATGGCTTCAAGCTCGCAGTCATCAATGGTGATGGCTGGTGGAGATGGCGTGTCTTGGCCCAGGACGTTTGTCTTCTTAAGACTGATGGTCAGACCAAAATCTTTGCAGGCCTGGGAAAGCAGTCCATTAGTGACTGCAAGTCCCGCTGAGTATGGGTCACAACTGCTGCATCGTCGGCAATTAGCATGTCTCTGATGAGGGCTTCACGGACCTTTGTCCTTGCTCTGAGGTGGGCGAGGTTGAAGAGCCTGCCATCTGATCTGGTCTGCAGGTGGATCCCTTCTTACGCTGTGCTGAACGCATGCCTCAGGAGGAGAGCGAAGAAGATTCCAAAGAGGGTTGGGGCCAGGACGCAGCCTTGTTTCACACCGCTGCGTACATCGAAGGGCTTGGAGAGGTTTCCGTTGAACTGCACCATCCCTTTCATGTTGGAGTGGAAGGACTCAATTAAGCTGTGCAGTTTGGGGGGGCAGCCGATTTTTCGGAGAGCCCTGAAAAGGCCATCTCTGCTGACTAGGTCAAAGGCCTTGGTGAGGTCAATGAATGCCACATACAGGGGCATTTCTTGATGCCCTCGTACAAACACCTCTTATGTTGCCTGCAGCTGCTGCAGACTGGATGTAGTCACTGAGCTGTTACCGGTATTCGAGGTACATTTTCTTGTTGTCTGTTGTACTTTGCTTGCTGGCAGCTCTGAGTGCTTGCATGGTTTCCTCTCTCGGTGAGTGCGTGTATTCAGCAAAGGCAGCACACTTTGCTTCAATAACGGGGATCATCTCACTGGACCTGTCGTTGTTCTTGGAGGTCTTCCTCCCAAAGGTAGCTGGGGCTGTTTTCTGAGTGGTCTCCCGGAGATGATCCCATTTTTTTCAGAAGCAGAGTTGTGCGGTTGGTCTGTGGATAGAGCATCTGTGAGAGACTTGGCAAATTCCTCAACTGTTTTCTGGGTACTGCATCTTGGAGGTGTCAGTATGAGGGTTCCCCTCTTGTTTGGTGTGGTGGAGCCTCTTGGGTTGTAGCATGATCTTGCATCCACTAGTGAATGATCTGTGTCACAGTCTGCATTATGGTTGAGAAGCACGAACTTGAAGATTGTTCGTTTGACAATGACCATGTCCAGTTGGTGTTAGTGTTTTGATCCAGGGTGTCTCCATGACACTTTGCGTTGAGGCTTCGTCTGGAAGTAAGACTTGGTCACTCAGAGGCCATGACAGGAACAATGCTCCAAGAGGCGCTGCCCATTTTCTTTGATTTTGCCAACTCCAAAACGTCCGAGGCAGAAAGTCCAAGAGTCATGATTGGAAGCCCACTCAGGCGTTGAGGTCGCCAAGGAGAACAAGCTGTACTTTGCTAGGAATGTTCTTGATACTGTCACTGAGGTTATCATGGAACTCCCTCATCCTTCGCTTCAGGTACAGATGTTAGGGTAGGAGCATAGGCACTAACTAGATGACTGGGCCATCAGACGTATTGAGACTGAGAGTGAGCAAGCGTTCAAATCCCTTGTCATCCCAGTCAACCATTTTCAGCAGGGAGTTCCTGATTGCAAATCCAACTCTATGTTTTCTGTGCTCTTCAGCATTTTTCCTTGCCATAAGAAGAGGCAGCCTTTCTCCTTAAGAGTGCTTGAGTTAACTAGGCACGTTTCTTGCAAGGCGGCTATGTCTACCTGTAGTCTCAGGAGCTCGTCGTTGATGACATCTCTTTGTCTTGCATTAATGATGTCTTGGAGGTTCTCAGATAGCTCTGTTGTCATTGTAGGGACGTTCCAACATCCTAGAGAGCTGGTCTCTTTTAATTTATGTGTGGTTTTGTTTCTTTTTTGCCTGTGCAGGTCTTGTAGTGTGCTTGCTGGTGTTGTCCTAATCTCCAAGCACCAATGGAGAAAGCATACTGTGGCAGGACAGCGTTTATTTGGCTGGGGGCTACCAGCTTAGGTGGGCGGTAGCTGTCCAATGAAATCCGAGAATCTCTCCCACCATCAGAAGCAGCCGCAGGCGCTACACTCTACGGCAACCAAGCTGTAGCATATAACCGACAGACTGCTGCTTCCCACGTTGTTTCGACACCATGAGGCGAAGCTGAAGTGACTTATCTAGGGCACAAGCCAGGGCAAGGTGATACGGAGGACAAGCTCCATGCAGCAGGTCTCCCCCTCTCCCTTCCACACTGTTGATGGGACCAAATGAATGGCGGAGTCCGGCGCAGTTTGGCACTAACAGTGTCGCCGGAGCTGCCGGAACGTTGCTGAAAACAGCAGTGGACTGCCTTAGGTAATCCAGCTCCGGATTTTTCCTCTGGTTTTACTCCTGAAGTCTTTCTCGTGACCAGATATGCTGCAAGGCAGTAGAGGTTTGAGGTCAGAGGTTTCATCTCCTGGATGAGCTGCCATCCAAAGCTACAAGCCCCATCTACCCAGTGCTGTAGGATGTACTGGGATACATTTTACCAATAGCTGGGAAACCCTGACCTGACACCAGAAACAAAGAGAGTGACAGAAAAGAGCAAATTTCTGGCACAGAATTTACAGAAGGCAGGAATACACACACACACGCACGTTCGCACGCGCACACACTCACTCACTCACTAACTCACTCACACACACATTCATTTACTCACTCACCACCACACACAACATACATACAATAACACACTCACTCACTCGCTCACTCACTCACTCACTCACTCACTCACTCTCTCAGTCATTCACTCATTCACTTACTCACTCACACACACACATACACACACATGGACACACACACTCACGCACTCACTCACTCACTCACACACACATACACACACGCACACAAACACACACACACTCACACACACTCCACTCACTCACTCATTGACACACACATACACACACACTCACACATTCACTCACTCACACACACACACACATAACACACACATCACTCACACACACACACACACACACACACACACACACACAACAACACACATACACACACACACACATCCACACACACACACACACCCACACACACACACACACACAACCAACAGTACACACACACACATGCACACATCTACACACACACGCGCGCACACACAACACACACACACACACAGACACAGTACACACACACACACACACACACACAACACACAAACACAGTACACAACAAAACACACAAACACGACAGAGTCACGAGTGGTAGACACCTCAACTGTTCTAAGGCAGCATATACAAATGCTCCCTCTTCTCTGCACTATGATTTACCTTCCCACAACCTGGAATACGGTCAGCTATATATATACATGTACATCACAGTAGAATTTGCCAATGCCACTGGCACAAAGTTGCTCAAGCAAGCTCGAATCGTGCGTCTAACGACAGACGTGAGGTCCACCTCTGGGGGCGACAGAGTCGAGTGGTTAAGACACGGAACATTCACTGAAAGCCTAGTCCATCTTGTGGGTCAAGGTGGCATGTGTTTGTGTGTGTTGTTTGGTGTTGGTGTTGTGTGTGGTGTGTGTTGGTGTGTGTGTTGTGTGTTGTGTGTGTGTGTTGTGTGTGTGTGCGTGTGTTGACTTCGATCTCCCAGGTCAGCATATGTGAGACCGGCTGGTTCCTGAACCTTTTTATTTTTCTATATCAAAACACCTTAAGTATGTACAAGATCGTGTAACCAGCTAATGTTCTGTGGCCTAGAACCCCGAAACGTCCAGCATGCATACCCACTGAAGTGAGAATATGGAACTATGCAGCAACATAATCCCTGCATAGTGTGAACAAACAGCGCACATACACACATACGGAAATCTTATTCAGACGAAACAAGATCAACAAACAGGAAACAACAACATGCAAAGAAAGAGAGAAAGAAAGAAAGAAGAAAGAAACGAACAGACAAACAAATAAACAAACAGAAACAGACCCAAACAAATCAAAAACAATTAAAAAAAGCTCAAAAATCAGGAAAACAAACCGTGATACGAGATGATGTAGATGTCAATAGTTTCAAAAACAAAAAAAACAAACAAACATGAAGAAGAAGAGAAGAACGAACAGACAAACAATACAAACAAAAACAGACCAACTAAATCATACAACTCAAACAGTATCCAAATTCAGGAAACTAACCCCAACAAACAAACAAACGAACAAACAAACAAATCCCAAAATAATTAAGCCATTCTACAATCTGCCTTTCATAACTTTGTACTCACAAGGTCACTGTGACTTGAAGACGCATCAGATGAAATAAAACTTCATGTGATACCAGGATGACGGTAGACTGTCACAATACTTTCAAAACAAGTAAACAAACACAAACAAACAAAAAATAAATGAAACAAACAAACATGAACAAACAACATCAAGAAGAAGAAAGAAAGAACGAACAACAAACAACAACAAACAAACAGAAAAGACCAAACAAATCAAAAACAATTAAACAGCACAATAAACTAACCCTGAACAAACAACAACAACAAATCCCAGATATCAAGCCATTATAACATATCCCTCCTAATTTGTACTTCCGAAGGTCACTGTGACCTTGAAAATGCATCAGATGAAATAGTACTTCACGTGATACCAGGATGATGGTGACTGTCACATTAGTTTTAAAACAAACAAACAAACAAACAAACTGTCATGTACACAGGGTGTGTGCACATGTTTTTGTATCATGTGCACAGTAATGTGTGCACATGTTTTTGTGCCATATGCTCTAGGAATTTTTGTGTGCACATGTATGGTGTGATGTAGAGTTAGTCTTTTCTGGAGATGGCTAGTAGAGCCAACCCACTAAAGTTGGAATGTGGTCATTGTAGTTAGATTGTAAGGTAACAGGTGATTGGTTATAACCATTCACTGAATTCAATGGCCTGTATTGGCAGTAAAGGCAGTTGCGATTGGCTGTAGAGTTCTCAAAACAGCTCACCCAAGTTGGTGATTTGGGTAGAATGGGTTTGCTGATCAATTCGTCTAAGGCCGCCTTGAGAGCAAGCACTGTTTCTCTTTCTTCAGTCATCTATCTGTCATATCGATATATAGAGCTCAATTCTACCACACATGTATGTAAAGTTTGACGCGATGCTAGTCATTCTATATTCCTATTAAATGTACAGTTGAAGAGGAGAAGAAGAAGAAGAAGAAAAAAAAGAAGAAGGAGAAGGAGAAGAAAGAGAAGGAGGAGAAGAAGAAAAAGGAGAAGAAGGAGAAGGAGAAGAAAGAGAAGGAGAAGAAGAAGGAGAAGAAAACGAAGGAGAGGAAGAAGGAGAAGAAGAAGAGGAAGGAGAAGAAGAAGGAGGAGAAGAAGAAGAAGAAGAAAGAGAAGAAGAAGAACAAGTTGAAGAAGAAGAAGGAGAAGAAGCAGAAGAAGAAAGACAAG